>CM017558.1:15151069-15400693 GCA_007844125.1 Sinonovacula constricta
ACATGCTAGAAAAATGCACAGTAATGTTGGCAGTATCACAGTTACACGTTCAATATTTAAACCTTACACGTGTGGACTTTTGACACACTAAGGACTCCCTAACTCACGCCACAATCTAATTATTAAATCGCATCGTATGTCGAATGTCAGGCATGTTTATAATTTACTAGATATATAACGTAGACAGATTTAAGTCTAAGTTGTTTACAATTATATATGTTTACTTGGCCAAAGTTAATCGCGAAATATTCGCATATAGATAGCAAAAAAATGATGGTCTGCATAGAAGGAGATTAAATTATATATGGATCCCCTTTTCAAAAAATAAACCCAAATAATAGGTCAAACAGGTCGCGGATAAACGGATCAGCCATTTACCCACAACTAAAGAGTCCAGAGCTCATTGCAAATTTAACGCTTCAGAAACCGCCAGAAAGAAATGGGCGCCTGTTGTATTGTTAATGGGTCGCCGATCGGGGCGAAAGTTTTAATGTAGGAAGGTCTTCCAGCGATGTGCCTGTGGTTCTACACAGCTAATTGCCTGAGGTCATCCTCCATTAAAACAGCTGGACGTCGCTTTAATGATCATAAATGGTCGCTGCGATGTATCTTTGAAACAGAACGTCCTCCAGAAAGATTCTTACCATTTCAATTATCCACGTTCGGATGACTGGTAAAGCGACGTTTGCAAAAGACAGCCATATATGACAACACATTGATAATACTTTCGATGAAATTAAAACGAAGCTGCGATAATGCAATGCCTTCGATTCTAATAACATGAGATTACCCAGCCGTCTGCAACCATATTTACGACCCATGTATACATGGTTTACGTCTTTTACTAATGATTATATTAGCGGATATTTCACAGCGTTGGCAGTGATTACTATTGATTTCAACGCGCTCTGGATTAGTACAAATTATGCAAACTAAGAAATACTTCAAATAGCCACCTTTGTGAATATGACTTAAGTAAAATGCTAAAAAATAATTAAATGACAAAAATCTGGACACTTTTTTTCAATGGTCGTTGGTGAAGAGTTGAGTTAAATGACATGCACAAGTTAATGTCATTTTATTTCATACCATCCTGATCGATCACAGGTTTTTGGTCACATTAAAATCAGGTATAGTGTTAAAAACCGGTTATAGAAGAATGTTAGGTATATGTTAAAGTCTAAATCCAAAGAGTGCAGAGAAAATACGAAACTGGTGCCGCACATTGTAGATGTAAAAAATCACAGTTGGGTTTATTATTACAATTTTGTATTGTCCATTGGTAAGGAGTAGCTGTTTACGTGTGCACGTTTATCTAATGATACTTTAAGAACTGTTAAGTAAAATATACGTATTGTAAAAACGACTTATACCTTGTGTAGCGTTTACTTTTTGGCGTAATACGTACACAATTAAGCCGTGTAAATGCTGCCGAAGTAACAAAAAAACGAAGGCGTATGTATAAACCCTTTCTAAATGTACATTAATACACCTGATTTAAACTTTACATCTTCTCGAGAAACATTTAATCACGTCAAAATACTGTACCAGAAATATCCGAACGTTTAGTTTTGAACAGATCTTAAAAATTTAATGCTTAAACCAGTGTTCCTAAAATCTTACACTTGAGCTATTTTTATTTCCAATGCATGGACTGCCCGTAACCGACCGGTTTGAATCAGTGAACTCCTACGCCACTCACCGCGTGTGTTCAAGTCTCGGTCGGAAAGAGAACTTTCATGTGTGGATGTTTTTCAGCTGTCCTGCAGTGAGACGGTGGTTGTACCCAGACATTAACCTGACGTCTTTATCGACCACTAATTAGATGGGCGTCATAATTGTGTCCATACTTTTGTACAAAAACAAAACAGTTCGCATTTAATGTCGCTGGTCAAATGTACTGAGAGGTGCACAGTAAGAACGATGTCTCTGAAAGAACTAAGTTGTAGGCACCAAGAATATGTTCCGATCGACAAACGGATTAGATATAATGACGATATTATCATTGTACATGTAGTATTGTGTCGTTAATTGTGTAGACTTATTTATTACTGTCTTAATGTTTGAATGCCCATTGAGGATTTAATTTGCCAAAGTGGTGATATTTTCTTATTTTAGTGATGTCATATATATATATGTAAGCTTTGTATACTGGAGTTAAATATCAAACTATGCGTACTAATGTCGTTAACACGTGGCAGCATTCAATAGTGTTTTAATTATTTAATTAACGATGTAAATGACATCAATACAACAAGACAACTACAGGGTGGAGTCGAATCTGCGTCTGGTTAGACTTGAATCAAAATCATTCTTTGATGACATGGTACTAATGTCTAAAACGAACAGAAATACCACAAGCAACTAAATACAGCGAATACTTCAAAAAAATGTAATATATGTTTTACATTGGTTGCAACAGAACACCTGTAAAACTGTTTGGGAAGGAGATGTCATAGTGTAGATAGTCCCCGCTGGTTCCATGATGTTTTAGATATATTTGGTCGCCGGCATTAAGTTGAACGACGCTGGTTTCTGAGGAGCAGTCGGCGTAAATCGTATCTCCAGCCAACGCTCGTCCCAGCAAAGTCCCGTCCTTTACCAAGTCTACAACGATGTAATGGTTCGGATAGGAGCAAACTGAGAGAGACAACATATAAAGTCCATTCCTTGGAACCACAAAGTTGCCATTGTCGGAATGGTAGGCGTTACCAAGATTCAACTGTACGTTATCAAACACAATTATCTGGTCCGGGGCAGGTGTGACTGTGTGAGACAGCAGCGTCTTAAATGCAACCGGGGTGTGTGGGGAACATCCACAGGTATCTGGAAAGGAACAGTTCGAATTCCCTCATAAGCTTGATAATGTATAATATAGACTATGTATACTGTACGTATAATATCAATGGTATTAAATTATAAATATAGGGTGTAAATATGGACATAACATGCTGCACATGTTATTTTTTATTTTAGTAAAATTCAACATACTGCTGGCATCCTTGAGACAAGAATTCTACACATATATCAATACAAAAAAGCTATGCAAGCAGCGATTATTTAATGCCAGAAAAAACATGAAACTGTGTTTTAACGAGCAAATTTATGAAAACAAATTACTTTTCTGTCTGTTCAGTGTCGATGATCGAAATTACTCGATCTTTACTTCAAATGTATCCTAAAAATGCATACACATAAACAACACCAGCGCTTAATGTGAAATAGATTTAATCTTACCAAGGCTGTTCTCGATAGCTAGCATCCGTTGTTCTACACTCTGTAAAGCCTGTCTCACTTCTTTTTCACAAAATATTGTTGATAGAAATGTAAAAGTAAAACACACAATCAAGAAGACTGATGGATTCATATTTATTTCGGCGCACTTTTCTGGACTGAATAAACAACAAATGATCTCCGTATTATCTCCGTATTTTTAAGATCATGTCCTAAATTCCCAGATAAGAAGAAAAAAATATCAGTCGTGCTTAAAACCGTCACGTGATGTGTAAGATATCCTACACTTTGAAACAAAATAGTTACCTTAATGAGATAGGCAAAGGTCATACCGCATCTTATCCTTCTCTAGTTCATAGTTCAAAAAGAAAGGTGGTTGGCCTTAGTTTTATTATAGAACAACTCACAAAACAAAAAATTTTGTATATAACAATACATTTGTTATTAATGCAAAATAAGCATTTAATACAGACTAAGGTCATTAATATAAATTATTGAGGTTATAAACAGACAAACACACATGTTGTATCTCAATTCAAGCAAACTCGTACAATAATACACCAGTGCCGCATAATGTAAGTGATTATTCTCTTCAGTAATAATGTTGCACAGAAATAACAACAACTACTATTACTACTACTACTACTACTACTACTACTACTACAACTACTACTTCTACTACAACCACGACAAATACGTGTTCTTGTAGTATGATATAAACACTTTTTTGATGAACAATAATATGAAGAATTAAAGTAATGATTATGCCAGGGATTCTATGATTTTCATTTAAAGCCAAAACGCCCTTAAAATCACGCGACATTATGTTATGAAATAGCAAGGATATACATTAATTTACAGATAACTCTTATTGTTTCAGGTTTGAAGATAACAATGTCATGACGACTACATGTATGTATATAGGTTCGAGAGAAGTGGTTTGTCTTCGTCGAATAATTTTAACCAACTCTATATATTGCAGTGGCCAAGCGATTCATATGGTGTGTAGATAAATATGCAGAAATAATAATAAAGCCTTAATTTTTTCTGTGTGGTTGTCTCTTCAAATTAAAAACAAAGTTGTAGAGCTATTTATAATACAATTTTAAAACAAGATGGTCACGTAATAAAATAAAATAAAATCGGTAATTAAACAATGTTACGGGGACACGTTACTTGGAAAGAGTGGTAGCAAATTAGGATATGCCATAATAAGGCTAGGTACTAATACCCTTTAGGAAATATGAAAATATGATAATAGAGCATGCATAAAGTGTCGATAAGTCCTAGTGCATTGGTGCCGACGTGTTATCGTGGATCTCTTATCATGTATCACATCAGAGTTAATTATGAGTTAGTAGAATATATCGTTTATAGAAGTTAACAACTTAATGTTAATTGTTCATATAATTGCAGGACCGAAATGTCATGTCGTTTATTTTCGATTGGAATGGAGACATATTGAATAATAACTATTCAGTGTTCAATTATGGATCAGAGCATTGCGTTATGTGAAAGCTACAACCTTCAGAAAGAAAAATCATACACCAACACGTAATGAATAGTACAGTTTTTTATCGGTGTAAGTTGTGCGTTCGACAACGCCCCAGAAAGAAATGTCACCAAAAAAAGAATTAATAAAAATGACAAAGAAGTACAATGACTAAATTAAGTCTTAAAAATGTAGTCATCTCTAGTTAAAAACCTTAAAAAGGTCCGCATAAAACGTGTCAACCCGTGTGTCTGTTTTAATCCACAACATTTTCATTTAAAGAAAAACAACTACAATCAGTGCAGTTTGTCACCAATTTTATTCTTTTGTTACATAGGCTGCAATAAAACACCTGTAAAACACCTGTAAAACTGTTTGGGACCACCTTGTCATAGTGTTAATAGTCCCCACTGGTTCCATGGTGTTTAAGATATATTTGGTCGCCGGCATTAAGTTGAACGATATGTCGCCATGGTATGCGTTGCCAAGGTTCAACTGAACATCGTCAAAGACAATTATCTGATCTGCAGCAGGTGTAATTGTGTGAGAGAGGAATGTCCTGAACGCAACCGGGGTGTGTGGTGAACAGCCACAGGTCTCTGAAAAATAAAACAAGAAAAAAAGCTCATCGCAAAACGTACATTGCTAATGTATAATAAGACGCCTTACACATAATATTATTACAAATATATTATTCTTATTTGCTTAACCAATAAAAGTTAGGTCATTAAATAAATTAACAAATAAGAATGAACATTTTTATGGAAGGCGAAATTGTTGCCAAGAAGCCAGACCGTTTTTTCGGCACAGTTAAATTTTATCGGAATAAATTAATCTATTGAGCTAGAACGGAAACTTAAAGGCTATAGATGCATAACAAAATATAAGGTATTTGTTTAAAAGGTTCAACGATTCAACTGTACCTAGGCTGTTCTCCATAGCTAGCATCCGCTGTTCTATACTTTGTAAAGCCTTGTTTTTCACAATTTATTCTTGGAAGATATGAAAGACAAAAACACAAAAACACAAAACTTGAGCGATCCATGCTTGTTTCGGCTGACTTTCTGGACTAAATGGAAAGAGGTTTACGTCACCAATTATTGTAACCTGTACTAAATTTCAAGATAAGACGAAGTACAAGTCCACCCTAGCTTGAAACAGATACGTGTTTCGTTATATTATCTGCCATTTGTAACACTACGGTGTCACGAGGTCAAATACTTAAAGATACAAACACAAACTATGCATAAAATAACCGCTCAGTCACGACAATAGATCAGGAAATACAAGATAAAGGGGAACTTCGTGCATGTGCATGGGATGACACACGGTAGCCAAAATGTCGTTATTGCTCCCAGTTAGTTGACAACAATGACCGATTGTGCTTACACTACAGTTTTCACTACCCAAGATCCCTCATTCCACCTCTGAATATTTATACTAGGACAGAACAAACAGTCAAACGCCTTCCCCATTCGCCCGATTCATCTGGCCAGGAATCCGCGCACGTTTTGTGTTTGGGAAAATTGTTGGATACGGAGAAATACTAGATAAGTTATTTTAGATTACTGTACTTTTGTATTTCACAAATCTGTTACATGCTTGTAATATTTGTTATTAGAATCACATACTAACTTTGTCCTGGTTCTACTTAGAGTTTTGAGATTAGCTAAATAATGCTTGATTGTTAATTAAGATATTTATTTGTAAATTATCACAGAATCTAGTAATTTAATGCAATGTCGTTTGCAAGAACTTACAATAGACAATTATAAATAATCGCTCGCATGTAACTAATATTAGAATTACATCTTATTTATGTATCGATTATGATCATAGGTTTAAGTTTATATAGATTAACTTGTTTGAACCGTCTCCAGATAACTGAAATACTGTTGGTGGGACGATAAACCCAATAAACAAACAAACTTGTTTGCTAACTATCTTAATTAGAGGAGAATTGCCACACGAATTGATATTGTTAAACATCACTAGTCGAGTGATACGGCAATGAAAGGTACGCTCTGTATATTGTTTTATGTTTGTTAATTAACTGCGAATTGATACTTAATATAGATATTTGATTTGATAATTGAATTTGAACATTGTATGTATTTATCACATATTAAACATTAATGACTATAATAAAATTCTGTACTCGACTATTGTTTTAGGTTTTTATTTCTACCTTCGTAATTAACCAATTATAAGGTTTAACGAATCGCTAAAGTAACGACCTTGAGAATTTTAAGTCGCGGAATATTTATAAAACACAACGCATTAAGAACTAAAAGAATAAGTACACAAATCTAACCACTATACGATTATGCGCAAAGGCTACCATTGTAGCCGATTCGAGAAGTAATACTTATTTAAACGGTATTAATAAATTAAATACATAAACGAATATAGTTGTAGAGTTACACATTCGTAACAAAGATAATGCACTAAAGTGGGCCTTATAGCATTCATCGTAAATGTTTATCATTTTCTATGTACAATAGGAACAATGTCTCTTTTATTGCGTTGGCTATGCACCACAGCAAGAAATTCATTTCTTTAAAATTGTATTACTTTTTTTAGTATAGCTATTATTTTTATAATCGTTTAAACGTCTTCATTGGTCATTTGATATGTGGTTTAACAAATAAATATTTTAAAAGCAAGAAGTTAGGTAATGTTACTGTTCTTGTAGAAATGGAAGTGATATACTTCCCAAATGTCATGTGGACATCGTTTTCATTTCGTTACTACTTTCTTTTAATGATGTCATAGTTTTTCTTAAAAAATACGCCGTCGCCTGGACAGTATAGTTTCTAATAGGTATTCTTTTTCTCAGGAAGTGCGAGGCAAGAGCCTGTAAAACAAGGTTGGATTTGCTAACTGTCCGTTCCAAGGCAGTATCTGTTGAGTTTGCTCTATCTTTTTAATGTCTCGTCAAACATTCCTTTTACATTTGGCCTGTATGTGAATGCCTTTTTCATTTTATAAACCCTTTCTGAATTTATGTTTAACCCTTCAAAAAATCACACACAAACGAGACCTTCGTCACAAAGTAAAACTTTTGAATGATTACTCTGCACATTGTATTGTAAAATGCCTAGTCTCATTTTTTTCATTTGTACACTTCCCTTTTTCAAAGGCAATGTGTATCAAAGCAGTTATATTCAAAAGATTTTTGCATAAAGAGACACAATATGCAGGAATCTAACAAACTATTGCTGCCATCATTTCATCAAATTTTAAATTCTGCCATTTCCCTCCATCTGTACAACATTGGCTTCGCCTATCTGTCCATATTCTGCCTATGTTATCTTTTAAGAGACCATCACATATATTAGTAACATACGGATTATTTGTTTGACTTGCTCCTGTTGGGACAATTTAACAAATAACGGTAAAAATCATTATTAAGGTTCGCATTTAACGTTAAATTAATCTATTTCCTGACAACACGGCAAAATCAACAATAGCATAAATGTGTCTCTATATTGTGTTATGTAATATTACCATGTTAATTAGTTTTCATTTATATAATCATAACATGAATAATTGTTTACTTAAAGAAAAATAATAACAATACTTCACTTAAAATAATACTAAGATTGTATACAGACTAAATTATTGCACCTTTTAACAAAGGCGTAGCCTTGGGTATGGGAAGAATGACATGAATAATAACCCAAACAATACAATATACATTTTGTGCAGCGGAAAACTAGTAAAATGTCAATAAAGACACGATTGGACTCGTAAGTGATGCATACGTCAAATATAGGCGGGAATCGTGAGACGGTGCATTCTATGAATGATACGATTGTCCGAAAATGTATGCGAGCTCAGTACGGATGAGAAATTTAGTTAGTCTATATATATTAGGGAGAGGAAAGGGCGGATTTAGGAGAACTTAAGAAAGGGAAAGATGGATGGATTTGGACGAGATAAGGAGAGGTTCTTCAGCTACGCTCTTGTTAGATGTAACCTTCACTAATAAATTTGTAATAGTGGGACGATGTTGCGTTCTATTATGTGGCGCCGATACGTCTTAGCTGCTTTCTAAAATGGTGAACGTGTTTTGGTAAAGGTGTAAACTAGATTTTAGGCTCATGATGCATATAAAATGTTGAGTGATTAAACTCTGAAATGTTATTGAATTATTAATTGTAAATATGTGCCTCAAAACAACGCAATAAATACATATTTAAAATTTGCCCACAAGTTGGTTCAACATAAAATTGTTATTTTAAATGTTTTCTTTTCGAAAACAATTAAGACTCAATGTCTACATATTTTAATTAGCGCATTTAATAATGTGCAGTTGTTACACGCCCCGATGAGAGGTAATATATTCTTACATGTTTAAAAAGTACACAAACTGGCAGATACCACTTTAAAGGTTTAGAGTGATCGTGTCGAAAATAAACAACAACATATTCAATAACGAGAAACAAATAGTGGGTTATAAGTTTAATATTATTTTATATTGTATATAACATGCAGACTTTACAGCGGGACAAGAACTAATAGGTAATAAAATTAACGGATTAACGAAACAGTTGTATACCTGTCGCTACAGGCTCACAATCTATGCAATGACATGTAAATGTATAAGCGAGCAACGTAAGCAAGCAACATTTAGTTAATATGAACATGTTAGCCTAAAGTTAAATATACCTATTGGAAAATGGAAACTATGCATGCTATAATACAATGCTTTATTACGAAGGTAAAAGAAATACGGCTTAATCAGAAATAAAATGGCAAACACGCGCCAAGTATCGTTCGGAATTAAAGCGCCATGCTAAGATTTCCGAATACACTATAAATAATATGAAAGTAGACAAATTAGTTTAATCATATTTATAAAGCATTTATGGAGACTATTACAATTATGTTGCAGATCATTGCCCTTTATTTGCCTTAATGCCAGTACCCTCTTACTTGAAGCAATGGAGTGAACATCGGTTTAAGCGTAGTCGTGAGAATGGGCACATCATCCTAATTAAGAGTATTTGTAGTCAGCCAAGAGCAAGGATGCAAGCAAGGAACTGCTTCACGGTGAATGCAGCATGTTCTTGTAAACACATTGTTTTCGGTAATGTAATATAATTTTGACAGATATTCATTATCAACAAAAGAGTTGTTCAGGGACCGTAAAAATAAAGGAAAATATATATAAATAAAGGCTTTGTATAGTCCTATTCTACGTAATTAGTTGCTTATAGCAACATGTTTTAACGTATAAATTATTTTGTCCGTGACACATTTTATATAAAAGCACGGCAACATGTTCTATATTTATATGTTTTACAATAAGAAGGCATGTGCCTAATGGTGCATCCTAGCCGCTATGGCGCATGCAATTCAAATGTTTACTATATAAAATATACATCGATATAAATTCAACACAATTTAAAACGGCATCAGGGTAACACACTAATATTGCAGCGATAATATTATACATTGATGCAATTGTCTGAATTTGCTAGCAAACACTTTGTATCACTCGATATTGTATATTTCATAAATATATCAGCATAAACATGAGAACAAACTAATGGACACATTTCACGCAGCCTGTCAAGTCTGTTTTCTTACCACAAAAATGTACATGTATTTGTTCATATGTACTAGAATTTGCGTACTGCCAGTTTTTACCACGGGACTGCAAATCTATCAAGACTTGTTTGTCCTATAAAGTATTTTATTGTTTGTTGTAAATTGGTATCGTATTACAGACGTTTTACTTCGGATAATCAATTACGTTTTTACGTTTCAAGAAGTCTTGCTTATATTGTATTTCTGGTCTTTCAATTGAATTGTATGACGCTTAACATAAATCTTGTTAAAATGTAAACATATATAATAAAATTTTATAAATTATAAACAAATACATTTTAGAAAATGCACAGCATACTGTTATTGTCATTTGACTTGAGCTATTAACAGCTGACACGGCACAGTGTTAGAATCTTTTCACAAAAATGTACAATGTACATCAAAGATTAAAAAGTTAATCAACTAAACTATTGCTAGACTGGGATTATCGGTTGTTCGATAGGAGTACATAAATTATATTTCGTTTTAAACACTTCAACGTAAAATGAGTAACGTTTTGTTATTTATTGAATTTTATTCGGGACTCAATAATCTATACATCTCAATATAATTCATACATGCTTTTATTGTCGTTAACGATAGAACTTACCATGATTTATAAACAAAACCTATTTGCTCGAGTGTAAGTAACCCAATAGAGAAAATAGTCATCAAAGACGACAAAAGTGGTGAGTATAAACAAAAACCGACTTTATCTCGCCGTATTTTCCGACAAATGCGAAGATAAAACGACACAATCTTTCACGTAAGCAAGTCAAAATATTCAGCGTGATCAAGTAATGCGTTTATACAATTTGAGACAAATGTTTAACTTTTCTAGTGACGCATAACGACCCAACATTATAAAGTATTTTTCTGAAAGCAGTCATGGTAGTAAACTAATGAAGCTATTCAATATATGGTTTGAATATAATAATACGGACTATTGCGTCATAAAACTAGGGACAAGTTGGTCCTGTAGCTGGAATAATCTTGTTTTGTGTTTGATTGCCAACGTTATCTAATAATAAAAGAGAACTATTAAATCTTTCCATAGTAACTATCATTGTTTTAATGGTTATGACGACCGGACAAAACAGTTTCTATCTTACCCAAAACTTTGGGTATTTTCTTGGAAAGTGAAGTTTCATTTTTGTAAAGATGTTCCCCATTTCCATGACATTAATTTTATTTTTGCGCTCTTGAAAAAGACGTAAAACTGCAAACATGCCTTACAATGCTCATTGTCATTGGGCCATGTATCTTACATCTCTAACGTGAGAATACTTTTATAACTGTAATTCCAGCGCATTTGTTAATTAATTCAATGGCAATCATATGGAAAAGCACACACTTGTTATGTTAATTTGGACATTTTAACATATTCTGTTTTGTGACATTAACTCATGTGTGTTTTTTTCAGCCTCATTCGTTGCCTTTACTTTGTTATATAATCTAGTCAGATTTTAAGTTCTTAAATGCATGTTTACTCCATATAGATTAGTTAAACCTCGTTCTGAAAGATGTTAACTCCGTAGATATGGTGTAAGCTCCGTTGTGTTGAACTGTAAAATCTGCTACTACCGTTCGACTGTTTTTTCGGCAGCAATGTGTTAAACTGGAGAAGGTGGTCAACCGTTGTTTCACGTCAGGAACACGAATTATATATATTATTGGATCTGTAATCGTATTTAGTAAACACAACACTTCCAGTACATTTGAGATGGTAAAAAATTCATCCGCTATAATCCGTGGAACAGTTACTGCAATAATCAGAATCCATGTCAAGGGCATCAGGCACACTATGTATGAGAGAAGAATACAAACGCTGGTCAACACCGTTCTACGAAGAGCGCGTGCTGCATTGGCTCCATTGCCGCTTTTTGGCATTTGTCGTATTTCATAAATTACACAACCGTATATGAAACAAAATGCAATAAGCATAACCACAGATGCTGCAGGAGTAATAAGGTAAGCTATTTCAATCGCATCAAAAAGTTTTCCAAAGGTTAGTGGGTTACAGAATACAAGAATTGCGGGAACCCATATACATGCTAAGACAATATTGCCACGCGTCTGCGACATAAGACGATTGTATCGAAGAGGTGTTTTTACCCTCAGAAGGAGGTCTACAGCAATAGAAGTCATGGTAACAAGACATGCCCATTGCGCACAAATAAATGTTTTCGACAAAATGAGCCTGACGATGTATAATTTGTCAGTCAGTATTTCATTTAGGAAATTTAAAATTGTGTCAATATAAATAGTCCCCTTGGCAAGGAAACATCCAGCTATTAGTAGGTCACAAACAGTCAAACTTAGCAGCAACTTAAGTTGTGTCCGTAGTTTTCCTTTTGTTGACAGCAGGATTCCCCCACAGACTGAGTTTAGCACAATGCCAAGGGATCCGAAAATAATGTAAATCAAACGAAAATAAACAAATGAAGGGAATTCGATACTGAGAAGGAAACTAAGGTTGTCCGGTATTTCTTCGGTATCCTCCATTTATCAAACTTTCAAAATCACACACTTTTAATTACAACAATACTGTTTCTTTTTCTTTAAATTATCTTTCCTGTAGACTAATACTTGTAATAATGCGATTTTTACAATGTACATAAATCGGTAATCATTCCAAGCGATGGTCCTAACACTAAATGTCGCTTTGAGCGGAAGATGTGTACAGTTGGACAAATATGGAAATTTGATAACTGCGGGAGCTTAGCTTGGCATAATTTGATGTGAGCACATAGGCTACAGTATGGAAGGGGGTGGGCGGGGCGAGGGTTATGGCATGTTCACGAATTGTGTGTGTTCTAGATTGTGCTTGTTGTCATCTGGTCAGGTTTCAGTATCAGGATTAAACTAGATTCTAAGTGAAAGTATACGGTTACAGACATTTAAACATTACATCATATATTAAAATTGTATTTTATCATTACAAACTATTTTGTTTCAACAGAAAAGATTCACAAATAAAAGTGACATTGTTTTGGTGACATTTTATCTAAAAGTTTATCCATTTGAATTAAATATTTTGTTCTAATGAAGACATATTTTAATTAGCACCACATATATATACCCGCACCAGGGTAAGTTTCTTTTTGCAGATTTAGTATTTGCTATCTATTTTTTTGTTATTTGAGAACAATGTGTATATAACAGAGTATTCTGCCTATAGTCAGTTACTCACCAGAAAGGTATTATATCCTCCTAATTAACCTTATTGCCACTCCTATCATACTTGACATTCATTTCATTGACAATTAGCGCGTGGGGCTGTTTCAAGGAGCCATTTTGCGGGTGTATTGAGCTAGCTTCCGCAGCAATTTTGTGTAAAGTTGTGATTATCGTTTCGTATAATTTATCATTAAAAATAACACTTTTGTATCGCTAAAACACTACCAATGTTCCATGTTATATAAGGAAGAATAAAGACTCTGATAGCTAGTCTACTGACTGTAAAATAGCTTCACAGATGACTCGGTATATTTATGTCATGTGTATTTAGGCATCATCTGTGTTGATATGTTAATTTTCCACAGTCCTACAGATAACATGTGTTTGTAGGTTGAACAAAGATTGTTGTACGTAGATGATTACAGCGAAATTATTTAATCTGTCAGATTACAACATACCGCCATTTGAATTGTATATATATTTCGCAATATGTGCTAAAAGTCTTTTTAATTCGTGTTGTTTCTTTTGTTTAAATTAAAAATACCATCATTAATCAATTGGAAAATAAACAAACAATAATTCTAAAGTTTCTTACTTTATAGCACATGCATAGAATAAAAATAATCATGAATCGCCAAATTATACGTCGCATAGTTTATTGGATCGAACGACTGACGAAAAATAAACATGCATACTAAAGTATTTGAAATTCTAGTTCTAGCGATTAGTAATGATGTCATCCCTGAGACGATAAAGTAGGTAAACAATACACCGACATTTGGTAACACATTACACTGTCATATCACAATTCGAGGCACTCGTGCTATATTTTAGATGAAATCACATTTAAAAATCCCTAAACAAAACATACTTTTACATTAAGGTAGATTATGGCTGGCTAAATTTCATGTTGTTTTTATCTATTTACTTTGTGCATATTTCATTGATCTTTGAGGCCTTCTTAAGGAACTGTTAATTCATAAATGTTTCAGAGTGAGCTTAGAAATATTCTTCACAATACATCGCCGAGTTCACGTTGCAATAGATACATGCATGTTTCTATTGCAAAATCGATATATATATATATATATATATATATATATATATATATATATATATATATATATATATATATATATATATATATATATATATATATATATATATATATATATATATAGCCAACATCGTAACACATATATCAGATATATATATATATATATATATATATATATATATATATATATATATATATATATATATATATATATATATATATATATATATATATATATATATATATATATATATATATATATATATATATATATATATATATATCTGATATATGTGTAACGATGTTGGCTAAAATATAAAATGACAGGCGCTCAATTTTGGAGACGATAAGAAAGCAAAACAACAATACGGTGTTTAATATAGACATTTAATGTCGATCGCTATATACGTGCCGCATTTTTCACGAAGTTACCGGTAGTGCTGGTACAAATCTTGACCGAAATATACAACAGAGCTGGGCCGAGAGACGATAGTTTTCTTATACGGCAATTGAACAACTTAATATAGACCATTATTTGTTCAATGACCTGCTCTTACTGGTGATCCTTTTTTACAACGCAGCAAAAATAAGCGTTTGGGGTGGGGATCGCTTAATAATAGCGCGGCGAATATTACAACAATTAGTGATGTGTTTGTTCTTGGACATACTGTACAAATTCTCAAACAAATCTGCTTGAACCATTTCATAGATATATGTGTACTATTTGTTCTGTTTTCAAAGTTAAACTTTTAAACTTTATGATTTTACTTTTCTGTATCAAATAATTTTGCTTTTGGATAAATCTGAGGACGAAATTGTTACGATTGTTAAAACAAGCCAGCAACAAACTAGTACAATGATATTTAAAAAAAACACAATTAAATCTATGGCTTAATAAAATAATAACACAAATATCAAACTTATTTTTAAATGCAAACTAAATGTTAGCTTACAGTTTGTCCTTTTAGGAGGTAGCCCTTTAATAGTCCAATTTATAATCCAACTTCGAATAATCCTGTTAGGTAAGCATGTTGGCAAAAGATGTATAATATGTTAACTATACCATTAATACTTGTGCAACGATATTTGGACTGGAGAAAAATAAGTAGGCAAGTTAATCCGTAAAAGCATATATGTATAGCAGTATGTATAATACATCGTAACACCTTGTTCTACGGCTTGCAACGAATTAAAAACACACATATTCTACAAACAGATATATTGGTTAGTACGATCTTAACATTTTATTCTTTCTGGTTTCATCTTTGTTTGTACAATCTGTTTATATGTGTCTTCTCTCTCTCTCTCTCTCTCTCTCTCTCTCTCTCTCTCTGTCTGTCTGTGTTTCTCTCTCTCTCTCTCTGTCTGTCTGTCGGTCTCTCTCTCTCTTATTTTATCTCTGAAAGGCATTACAATTTGTAATGTGTCAGCACATGATACCATCTAGCTACACCGTGTGTTGGTGGGGTAGGGATCTTATTGATGGTAAGTTTATTTTAGTCCTGTTGACCATTGGCGGTGCTGTACGTGTACTTGCACATGAAAGCATTGAAGAGAAACATCTAATGTCGCCGTCAAACTATTGATCAACAGTAGGTAATGCTGACTCTAACGCGGACATGCAATCGATTAAATCTGGTCATAACGAAACAAGCAAACGTAACAAATAAACTGAACTAATGACACGTTATTTCAACAAGAAACTACATCAAACAATGTTAAATAAGAATGCTATTAAAATTACCATCTAATAGCTAAAAGTAGTTAAATCAGAAACGAGTAAGTAGACAAGCAAATATAAGCAGCAAAAACGAACAGGGCATACTTGTGTTTTGGTTTGTACATGATGAATCGCTGTGAAATGCAATGTAAACAAATAAAAATGGTATAAAAAACAATTTAAGTGACAGGTTAGGTGTTATTACATTTAAAACTTAAGTCGTTTTTCATTCTGAAATTCACCAAACCTTGGTTAATTGTTAAAAATGTAATTTCAATTCCTTCAAGTATTACTTTATAATTTAGTATAGCATTGATAACACAAATTCATTCAATACGCGTAATTTGGCGCTACCTAGTTCACACACGATCTCATTATGGCGTGCATGTGTGCTTTGCTTTATTAATCGTATATGCATACATTTCAAGCAACATAAACTGTAGTTTCGCCTTTGATTGTTAATGGTACATGAAACACGATCGTGAATATATAAAAATATTTGTTTTACATAAAGCCTAAATGAAGACACTATCTTTGATTTAGAAAATGGTTAGCAAATAACATATGAGTACATCTATATCAGTTTATAATATATTAGGCAATAATTTTCATTCATGCTGCTTATAGAGTTCAAATGTTTGCAATTATAATACACTGTTTAAACTGTTCTATTCACGCACAATACATGTTGGAAATTGTAACCTGCATGCATGGACTGAATGGTTGTTTAGTCACTGCTGGTTAACTTCGCTTCAAGGCGTGAACGCTGTAAACGTCTCGCCCCATATGTGCGGAAGTTTATGAAGTAGACATGGCGCTTACTATGTATATAAAAATGACACACAAAAAAAACAACGTTTACATGTTTAATGCAATGGATCTTAATACAATACATCTGAGAAGAAAGTCATCTGTCTACTATCCTAACAACAATTAAAACGATATTTGTAACATCGTTTTAGAATGAATCAATTTCATTCAAATACATCGTGGCTGCATCATTGATTTCCGTACGTGGATCATTCTCATAAATGACATCTGTAAACAAACACAAACATGATAAGCAACATTCATGGTTCATTAGAAGCAAGAAAAATAGAAGTAGCCTTACTTATTTGTTATTAGTCAAAATAAGTTAATATGTGATATATGTACACTGGTATGCGTTTGCATTTACACAATATCACAAATACAATCGTCTACTATTGTTGCAATGTATATGTTTAGTTTCACGGAATTTCTTAATATAAAATAGATGTATTTGATAAAATTTTACAGATAATTGAATCTAATATATATCTCATACAGCAGGACGTATGATCATTGACAATTCCAAATTTTAAAACTTATCATTAGACGAGAGCATATTTGGCCTGTTGTTTAGGAGGTATTTAATATCTGTTTTCGCGTTATTTACCCAGTCTGTCACAAAGTTAGTACATATAAGCAATTAAAATTCACATTTTCTAAATCGACTATAAACAGACACGATTATAATTATCAATATACGGACAATTTATGGACACTAAAAGATAAAAAAAAAAAATGCGCATGATGTTTTACCTTCTTGTTTTTTCTGTCTCTCTTCTAAGGTAGCATAGTTAGAATCTGTGGTTGTTTCTGTAGCAGATCTCGCCTGTGGTTCTTCGTAAATATGCGCTCTTAAATACAAACAACACAACATCAGTATATATATATATATATATATATATATATATATATATATATATATATATATATATATATATATATATATATATATATATATATATATATATATATTAGCAAAGTAATGTTAAAATATCAAATGAACCGTAAAGTATGAGTGGTACCTTCGCTTAATGGTCCGATATATAACGACAGTCACGACAGAGATAATTATCAGGATTGCGACAGAAACCCCGGCGCCGACTATCCCGATATTGACCGTAGACATGCCGGAAGTTGTGTAGGTGGCGTTGTTGAAGAAGGTATCTCTCTTTAACGCATCACACTTATTGCCGATGTATCCATCACGACACCCTGAAGGACAGTCTCCTTTGACAGGGTCGCATGACCCGTTCTTACAGAATCCACATGCAGTGCAGTCGAGTCCGTATGTTTGAGCAGGACAGGGCGCATCTGAAAAAAAAGACGGGTCTCGTATTCACATTGGCAGAGCATCGGCTTCTTGTTATCAAAAAAGGCCCCAATCGAGTCGCGACATACCATAAACTGTTAACAAAAAGTAGTGGCATAGCGCCCATACAAATCATCAACACGGATATAAGATAATTTACATAAATGGTCGGACTTGTTTGATACGACTTATATGGTAATGAACACATGTCATGATACATACGGTGGAGGCAGATATATGCCCAATTGGGAAATATCAATTTCGCAGATCTGTATTATACCGGCTGTTTGAATCCTTACCAGATAAAAACTGCTGACAGCACAACGACCACTTTTCTATCTTTTATGTTAAGACACTTTGTAATCACTCATTTTCCTAATATTTCTACAGGTTGACACAGCATCACGTATCAGACTATAAATTGTGAATCTTTGCATTCCGTATCAATCTGTTGCAGAATGTTCTTTTTTACAAGCGCTCGTTAGATCAGGTGTAACCGCCAAATACTATTTGAGCTGTGATGCCATCACAGTCGAATGCCGATGTCAACTGTCACTTGGATGTTTTAAAAGCAAAATCTATTGTGCTTTACCATTCACTCACATGATGATATATATAATCTGCTCTGGACAAGGTAATGCTATAATTATATCCGAAAGACAAGACAGCAATCCCTTGTAGTGTACTCATACTTAATGCGTTTCTTTTTCTTTGTGGGCAAAGGACATCGCTCCTAAAACGGAATATTTACTTTTGAGTAAAACGAAAATATATTAACCTTTTTATGTAAACTAGTTAAGATAATTGATTTAAAGACGCTTGATTCTCTGCCGCAGCCCTGGCATTACTTATATGCGCGCTAAAATACTAAAGTGCATCCATCAGACTGCTTGTTGTCGTGTGTCTTCCAAAACGGAAATGAATTTCTGTATAATTCTGGAACCGAAATAGGCGTATTGCTCTGCTAAAGCACCAATGTGGTCTGTAACTATGGTATTGGGTCACATATATATTTGCTTTAATTACACACATGCGTATGTTTTCTGCTTTAGATTGTCGATTTACTAATTGGTCTAAATTAGTGGAAGCTTTAATCGTAATATATATAATTAGTGTTGATGACAAGAAAATCACTCTGACAGACCAAAATGTTTTCATGCAGTGTTTCCAAGGGCATTAATGATCCATTTATATATATATATATATATATATATATATATATATATATATATATATATATATATATATATATATATATATATATATATATATATATATATATATATATATATATATATATATATACTCAGCCAAAAAAGAAACCTTACACTTTTAATATTAAGATATTTTCAATATATCTTATTTAAATCAAAACATGTATGTGTCAGAACATTTTACTATCGATTCACTCTACACGTTAACCATATTGCACTCATGGTATCAGTGGTATTCAAGCGAGCGTAAAAAATCAGTTTTTTGCACGTGAACCTCATGCACGCGGTATGGTAACCGATAGTCATTGTTACAAAACACTGTACATGTCCTCAGTAAGCGCACAGATAAATTCACATCTCAAATTGACAGGTTTTACAATGCCGCGATTGTCAGAGGCCGAGAGAAATCGGGCTATTGGAATGATCCAGGGTGGAGTTTCCGTTGTTGACGTTAGTAGGACGTTTAATTGCAGCCGTACCACAATTCATGATCTTGTTAGGCGTTTTAGGCATACAGGTGATGTTCACGATCGTCCAAGGTCGGGTAGACCAAGAGCAACTAGCCAAAGGGACGATCGCGCCATTGTCCTATTGCACTTACGTAACAGGTTCACACCCGCGACGTTGACGGCACCGGCGTATAACGTCTGTGCTCAGACAATTCGCAATCGGTTGCGCACACAAAGACGCCCAATTAGAGCGCGACGTCCATATACTGGTTGTATACTTACGTTACGCCATCGCCGCGCCCGCCTTGGATGGGCACGTGCGCACCGCAACTGGCGTCGACGTGACTGGAACACTGTCTTGTTTTCGGACGAGTCACGGTTTAATCTAAGCCATGCCGACGGCCGTGTACGCGTTTATCGTCGTAAAGGTGAACGGTTCGCTCCAGTCTGTGTAAGACAACATGACCGTTTTGGCGGCGGGGGTGTTAAGGTTTGGAGCGGGATAATGGGGGGACAAAAAACCAGGCTTATTGTTCTGCGTGGCAACTTAAACGCCCAGAGATACATCAACAATGTCCTAAACGCAGAAGCTATTCCTTTCTTGAGGAGAAATGCTCCAGCTGTTTTTCAACATGACAATGCCCGTCCTCACACTGCAAGAATTACACGCGCTCACTTGGCAGCATCCAACGTCAACGTCATGCAATGGCCAGCAATGTCTCCAGATATGAATCCGATTGAGCATATCTGGGACGTGCTTGGCAGAAACGTTCGCAGTATACATGCTCCACAAAATATCCAGCAGTTGACAAATGCCTTGATCATTGAATGGGACAACCTTCCCAATAGGCTCGTACAACGTTACGTCAATTCGATGCGTCGACGGGTAGATACACTGATTAGAGCAAACGGTGGACATAACAGATATTGATTTCAAAAACAGAATACTCAAACATGATTCAAATGCAAATGAAATGGTCGGCATCCGTCATAAAATGTTTCAATGTCACCAATTAAAAACTGATACATTTAATTTTGACCCCTATGAATGAAAAATCAGTATTTAAACAAATTTAAAACATAACCAATAAAAACAGAATGCTATCTGTGTTGGATATGCATGTCTTTAACATGTCCAACAATCATTTTCAGATTCGGATATCTGGTTACTGAAAAAAAAGAAAAAACATACACTGTAAGGTTTCTTTTTTGGCTGAGTATATATATATATATATATATATATATATATATATATATATATATATATATATATATATATATATATATATATATATATATATATATATATATATATATATATATATATATATATATATATATATACCATTAAATGGGGTCTTTTTCAACATACAAACTATGCACAACACAAAATATGTGTAAGACCATAAAAAAATAATGGCATTTGACATATTTCATTTTTAAAATGTCGACCATAGCCTGTTATAATCTACATTAACGCTTAACAATAATCATATCCACAGTGCTTTTAATTTACATTAAAATATTTTAAAATAATTCAATGCATTTTCGATCTTTTATGGTAAGCCGCTTTGTAATCAATAATATTCCTTGTATTTCTACAGGGGGGACACTGCATTACGTATCAGACTATAAAAATGTGTATCTTTGCATTCCGTATCAATCTGTTGTCGTAGATTATTTAGGTTACAAGTTACCTTGGTGGCAGGGTTCTCCTGTGTAACCCGGCTGACACAGTTCACAGAGACCTGATTCTCTGTCACAGGTAACCGCATCAAGGCAGTGACCACATGCGAGAGAGCAGTTACCGCCATACGTTCCAGGACTGCATTCTGTAGTCGTATAATAATTTGGCGGCTTATAATAGCATACATTATTAAAACCTCCATGTTGAAAATGCTGAACATATATACGCAACTTTTAAATAGGAATGCGTCAACGCCAGTTCTCAAGCAATTTAACGCTCACTAAACTTTTAAGAAGGGTTTAACAATTTTACATCAATTGACACATGAACAAAGTCATCATCACTTGGGCATTTTTAAATAAATGTTTGTTCTTTGCTTTGAGAGCTCTGGAGATGCATGACTATTTATTTTTTCTAATCGGGTGAAGCTCTCCGGCCAATTCTTAAAATTCTTCTCTGACAGGTCCCAAGTTTGTTTTTTTTCAAGATGATAATGCACCAGTACACCGGTATCGGGTTATTTAACAATATATAGCAAGAAACAATTTAAAATGTAGTTCTTTGTTTGGATAATCTCCTGATCTTAATGTTATTAAACATGTTTGGTTGTATATTAAAGGAAAACGTCAGTCTAGGCATCGGTATATCAACAGCAACGAATAACTTTTTCTGGAAATCTATACGATATGGATGGACATCACAAACTGCTGCATTCAGACTATTTATTATTCTATTCGAAGTCGACTTTTGCCAGAAAAAAAAACGATTTAAAGGACACACTACAAAGTATTAAGGTAAAGAAACAGTTTTTTTAAGATTTTGCATGCTAGTTATTCTTTAAAATTGGAGAACAACTGGTTAATTGATTCTGTCTAATCCAAGATGGCCGCCACAATCACCAATACTTTATGCACCTGACTTTATATTTTTGCTTTATTTACACACATTTGATTGGTTTCTGCTTTAAATTGTCGATTTAATAATTGGACTAAATAAGTGGAAGCTATTATCGTAATATACATAATTAGTGTTGATGACGAGAACAGCGCTCGAACAGGCCAAAATGTATCCATGCAGTGTTTCCAAGAGCATAAATGATGCATTCCTATACAAATTGAAGGCGCTCCAAATGAATATGTATGACATGAAATGTGACGTTTTCGACATGCAAACTGCTGCACAAAACAAAATATGGGTAAGACCATGAACAATAAATGGCATTTTCATATTTCATTTTAAAGGTCTCTATCATAGCCTGTTACTGTCTACATAAACACTTAACGATAATCACATTCCCAGTGCATTTAATTTACATTAACTAAATTTTAAACCAATGCAATGAATTTTCGTAGATAATTTAGGTTACAAGTTACCTTGGTGACAGGTTTCTCCTGTGTAACCCGGCTGACACAATTCACAGAAACCTGATCTTCTGTCACAGGTAACCGCATCACGGCAGTGACCACATGTGAGAGAGCAGTTACCGCCATACGTTCCAGGACTGCATTCTGTAGTCGTATAATAATTTGGCGGCTTATAATAACATACATTATTAAACCCCCATGTTATAAATGCTGAACATATCTACGCAATTTTTAAATAAGAATGGGTCAACGTCCATTCTTAAGCAATTTTATGCTGACTAAATTTTAACGAGGGGTGTAATAATTATAAAGCAATTGGCACATTAACCAAAGTCGTCGTCACTGTGACAGTTAAAAAGTAAATGTTTGAGAACTCGTGAGATGCATGGTTCTATCTAGTTATTAATTGGTTTGAGCTCTCCGGTCATTGTTTTAAATACTTCTCTGACAAGTCTAAATTCTTTTCTTAAATAAAGAGTTCATTTTAACATTAACAATTCTTTAACGTTTTATTAGATATTTCCTAAGTAACTTATATGTTCGTGCTGCAATGCAAAGTCTCGCTGAAGTCAATTCACAACAAGAATACAAATTTACTACTTATACAATTTTGCTTTACACTTGCTTAGATTGTAGAAGACGATAAAATATACTAAAAATAACTAAAAGATTATTAAATACAGTAAACCACACTATAATTATTAAAAACAATGTGTATACCTTCTTTACACAGAAATGGAAGGAAGCCCGCAGTACACTGTTTACAAGTACCTGTCACGTGATCACAAGTATTCCCGTCTTGACATTTACCACCGATTCCAGTGCAACCAAGACCATATGTTCCAGATTTGCATACTGTGAACATTATGTTGTAATGTAAGCCTTAAATAATTAACCAGAGTCTAATGGTATCGAGCAAGGTTTCTTCTTTTTTATTTGTGTTTTGTCTTGGTTTATCTGTACGACGTGAGTAAAAACAAGTTTTGCAGGTTGATCTGCTCTCATCTCCCATAAAGGACTGGCAGTAGTAGGTCAGGTAATAGAACGTCGGCTTGCGGATCGGGAGGTTGCGGGTTCAAACCCCGGCCGGGTCAAACCCAAGATTTTAAAGTTGATGACTTCCCTCCTAACGCTAGGGGCTAAGGGGTAGCATTACGCCTGTCTTGTCGGTGTCAGTATAATGGACCGACATGGTTCAGTCCCTAGGCACCTCATAAGTGTCCCTGTGCTAAAATGATGTCGCTGCACAGTTCCAACAAAATGCCGGCAAATCCCTCTCCCATAAAGTTGAGTGATGCAGAAGACCAGATGAGATAGCATATGATGTTATCGCCTTCCGTTCTCCTTACAAAATTAAAATTCTTAAAAGACCTTTCAAAGTCAATGTTTATTTCTGGTATTATCGTTTTCAGCACAATTAGGGTGAGTAAGTAAACTTGGTTCATCGGTATGTTCCCAGTTTTAAGCAAATACAATGCGTATCATGTTAAATTGGACTCCACACAGACGCAATATCTAATTAAAGTGAACTTTTCTAAACATATACTTTCTGTATTGCGGATGCCACAAGGTGAATAACGTATGTATTATGTAATCAGCATGTCATCCAACTAATATACTATCTTATTGAAAATCAAACTGCTGTACTATCTTATCGTTAGTCGTATTTGCGATTTCAATACTAGTCGCAACGCGGTATCATTAACTTTGTGCCTATTGTTAGGAGTGATTTGGTGCTGTTGAGGAACGAGTTAGGATTTACTATTTTTGCAATTATTTTATCACGCTTGATTCATACCAAGAGCAATAGGTTGACAGATATATTATTTAATACGTCTTATTCCCACGAACCCACACAACTTCACCTGCGGTTGTATTCTCACTCTGAATCCAGCTGTGTATGTATATTAAACATTGCATATAAAATTAAATGATTTTACGCTTTAACCCTCTTTGTAAACACGCGTTTTTATTATCAAAGATCCGTAAATTACTTATGGGAACACCACACAACATTCTAGTATAAAACGTTTGTAACTACAAAACAACAATACAACATTTTTATTTCGTGCTGTTATAATTCCGTGAAATGTCAAGGTAGTTAATGTCTACAAGCATAGAATTACTTTCGATGCATAGCGACCTAGACATCCGGTTGTGCAGGTGCCCGTAATGACGTCACACGTCTCTTTGCAAAAAGTCACATGTTTTGGAGCAATTCAAACCATAGGTACCCTGTGTACATTCTGCAAAGAAAGCTAGTCGTAATTGTGCAAAACGCTTCGAAGGTTGTATCCCACAGTTTATATGTTGAAAGTGCTTGACAATAATGTTAGAGCTGCTCGGGGATGTCTTCATGTTTTAGGTAGAAACCTGTACTGTAGCATGAGTTATAAGACTACACTTGAACGAGCGTACCAACCTTAATCTCTTAAATCTTTATCATGTTGAAATCTAATAAAAGGTATGATGGAGATTTCTTCTAAAATAATATCGGCATCAGAGTGGATTACCCAGATGAAAACATGACGTGATGAACTAAACGGTCACCTGGTATTTTTAAAATACCTTACTGTGTAGGGGTTCAGATGGAACATACTTGATTGTTATGACAAGTGCGGTGATGTTACATCGATGGGACACATCAGTAAATCATCATTGCTAGCAGATATCACCAAAATATAATGCTGACCACTCTATTAGGAATATAGTTACACTATTTTTAAGAGGCAAACAGTGATGCACCTGCCGTGATGTCGCTATACTCTTACCTTGGTCACAGCATAAGCCCTTGTACCCGGGATCACATAACGTACACACCCCAGTCTTTCTGTCGCACACTTCGGTATTGTAGCACTTGCCACATTTGTTGACACAATTTGATCCGTACGTTTCCGGAGTACACACTTAGATTATAAATCATTGAAAACACAGTAATTCTATTGCTTTAACGTTTAAAAATCCATCAAGATAATATCACATCCAATTTCAAGTTCCATCGCCTCGTGGAAAATCAACTTATTGAAAACAATTTTAAGGTTCAGTGGCACAGAAAAAAAATCAGTTAAGCTACTTAATAAAATGAAGTTATCAGAAATGAATAAATCCGCATTCGTTTAAAATTGTAGTGGTACAGCTCCCTTGCTAATGTTTAAGCAACTAAAGAGAAGATTCATCTATTTTAGATCATATATAAATATACCTTCAACCAATTAAAAATAAGTTAATTTTAAAAATAAAGAAAACTACCGATTGAACAATTGTCTCCTCGCCAGCCAGGGTCACACTTTCGATCAGGACATGAGCCAGTTGTGGGATCGCATGCCTGGTTGTCCGAGCAAAGGCAATGACAGAAACAATCTTGACCAAAGAAACCGGCAGGACATTCTGAGAGTAAAATATATTATATTACATCGCTCACACATGTTAAATACTTACGATTTTCACGACAAACAGTAATTAAATACATCACATTAGTTAAAATAACAGGGTTACCTTCTTTGCGAGTATCGCCATCTGCTAGTGGCTTACACGATATACACGTTCCTGTTACATGATCACACGTCTCTCCGACCGGACATTGGTCACACATTTCTTCACAGTGGAGTCCGTATGTACCAGGACTGCAGTCTTAAATATAAACATAGCTACCAAAAAACATTTTACGATAGGTACTGTATAATGAATAACGTGATTATTGATTTCAACATGAGTTCATGAAGCATTTTGCAGTGAAATTAGATTCAACCTTTACCACTTTTCATGCATACATATTTTTAATTCTAAAGAAACTGTGCTCAGCGTTAACAAAGACCCAAATGCATAAGCCACCTTCTCCCTTACGACGGAATATTTGTAACTCGTAGGGCGTCATACATGTACGGAAATTACGTAAGTACGCAACGTAAATTGACGCTTATAATATATCTGATATGTGTTGGCAGAATTTTTCTTTTGAGACACAACATTATTTTAACAATTGATGGAACAAAAACACACACAAAGTGTTTGTGGTAATTATCACCAAACTGTAGTTTTGGAAGTGTCACAAATTGAGCTATCACAGGATAAGTTAGTGCAACGTTTCGGTAATATTACCGAAGAAATGGCGAGGGGTTAGTTGTACAAATACGTTTTATTTTTGAAGAAAACCACTACCTCTGCTGTAGATGTTGACTTCACAGACGGCCAGAAAAATAGCTTTCTCTGGTATCAGAAGGGTCACAAATTGAGCTATCACAGGATAATCCAATGTAACGTTGTGGTACGGCTTGCTCACATCAACCTTTGCCAGGAAATCCTCTGGATTGTCCATCCAGTCAGTGCTCGTTTTTGAAACGTAAATGACCAATCCAAGATTTTCTGGATACACTATGTGGTAATTTAAATATTGTCGTTAAGTTTATTGACAAGAAAAACTACCAGCTTGACCTATAATAAAACAGCTTTACATGTAAAATTGCATTTTATACATTTATTCCTTTCGTGGAAGCAATTAATGTAAAAAGTTCCATTTCTTTATCTAAATCAGAACAAAACTGAAAAAAAAACTGTTTGTTTTCCTAATGCAAGTAGATGCTAGCTAGATCACTGACGCATTTATAAATCACGCATAAATATTCTCTGTAGAAAGAATCAAACAATTGTTTTATATTTCGAAATAATTGCAATGCTGTTGTTTTTATCAGTTCATGATATTGATCTTTAAAGGTCAAGTACAATATATAAACCATTTAGATGTTTATCTGCTTTTCTTGAAATTAAAAACCGGTTTGACTTCGCAATTCTTGAAGGGCTTCTCAAGTGCAAGCAACGAAAAGAAAAAAACCCGATCTATTAAAATAAGAAAAGTGTCTATTTAAGTGCTGATATTCTATGATAAGTTATGACGTCGTTAGTGACGTAATTGAAAAAAGGTCCACATGGTACATAGAAGAGATTTCATTTTCATTAGAAAAACTAAACAAAATTGTGGATAGTACATTAAATCAAAACATGTTTAATAAGGCAACAAGACCATAGCAGAAGGGTAATTGGTTGCATGGATGCGGAATGTTGCATGGTGCAGATTTCAGGTGTAACTCGGGATTGGGGGACTTGTTCTGACCATTTTGAAGAATAAGCTTTTATGTTCAAAAGATATTCTGCGTAACTTAGGATTTAAAAAAAAATAACAACGAATCTCTGAGCCGAATGTAAGTGTCCTCCTTGTAAGGTATTGATGTATAGTTTATTTATTTATTTTTTTATTCCACAAACATTGGCTAGTTTTACTTATATATTTTATCTACAAAGAACTAATTTGTTCCTGTGTGAACAGAATGTTATTAAAACCACAGTCATCTAAGTACATTGTCCTCTTCAAACTTGATTAAACTCTAAAGATTCGCAATGTTCGTTTGTCTATGCATGTTTTATATAAGGGCTTATAGACTAAAATTACACTTGTGAGTCTTCGGCTTAAGGCCTGGTCACATTAGCCGTAGTAAGCTGTAGTGTGGTTTAACCGGAGTAGATCGTAGTAGCCCGTACTTAATTGTACCGATCGTAGTAGACCGTAGTAGGCCGTAGTAGATCGTAGTTATGAACGTTGTTGGAATGAACTTTTTTTCCGTAGAAGGATTAAAAAATCTGGACTTGTTCAAAAAATGGCTACGGAGAACTACGACTAAATGCATGCACTGTTACCGTATATGAAACGTAGTTGACCGTGGTTAACCGTACTCAACCGTACCTAACCGTATCACTTACCGTAGCTGCACGTAGTATACATGAAGAAACTATATGAACTTCTTGCAACGCTACGGTTAACTAGGGTCTACTACGGTTGTGCTACGTTCGAGGTACGGTCAAATTATTAGTTATGTTAACAAATTGACCACGTGTAACCTAAAATTAAATTGATGTTATTTGTCTTCTACAAAGAGATAATGGTTGACAATATAATGTTTTTGCATTCAAGTTATACAAATATTTTTCAATGTAATGTTTCCAGGATCTACGTACCATAATTACCAGGGATTTGAATCTATCGTACTGATGGCATTGGTAGACTCCAATTATCGTTTCCTGTGGACACAAGTAGGAGATGTCGGTTCGAGCTCCAATAGGGCTTGGCCATTCTGAACTTCGCAGGTGCGACCATGATTTGAAACCGCAGCTACACGTAGTTATCCCTAGTTTACCGTACTCAAACGTACTTAAACCGTACCTCATACGTAGTGACCCGCAGTAACACGCAGTTTACCGTACTGATGACTTGGTTTAACCGTACCATTTTAATCGTACTTAAACGTAGTTAACTGTACTCACACGTAGTTAACCGTATGTTGACACATAAATAACTAGAGTTTCTACGTACTTCAACCCTAGTTAACCGTAGTAAGTCTACGTTTAAGTACGTGTAACTACGTGTTAGTACTTTCAAGACGGACTACGTGTATCTACGTGCAAAATCGTAGATGTGACCACCCCTTTAGAAAGTAGCATTTATTCAGATTATACGTACAAAGCTCCAGTACAATGCATTACTGTTGTCTTAAATACCTTTTTTTTGCAAACAGAAGAATGGATACGTAAGTGCTTTGTAAGGTCATATCCAACAAATAACAAGTCATTGTGTATGATATGCACGTTGCAAGGAAGTTGGCAAATTGTTTGGACTTATCGTTGTATTTTTATGACTTTATTATTTAATTTATTGTTTTTCAGCAGAAAGTGCGGGACAGTAAAAAAAAACTTTTCAAAATATAATAAGAAGAGGTTCACAAATCACGTACCGATTAAGCAAAACGATTTACATATAAACTGTAAAACGATACGGTGTTGTCCTTAATGGTTGACATTGTTTTCTGACTGGTGTGCTCAAGACGCTCGACCAACATGGCTCATGTGTCACGAAATCAAGGGCAGACAGTAATATCAGATTTAAAGATAGACGGAGAGGTAGCACAGTATGTGTCACTGCATGATAATTTAAGATTAAAATGTAAAAATAATATATCTTCTAATCTTTTTTTAACCAAGGTGGGACAAAAATCCCAAAACTAAAATCGTTTTATTTGACCTTTAAACTGCATAGTTTCTAAAGGGGCATGTTATGGCATTTTCTAACACTTTACATTATTACATTTTTCAAGGTAACATGCGACTTTGGTATTTATAAATTAACGAAAAACTAATACCGTCGGTCGTGCCGATGACCTTGACTGCCGACACCCTGAAGAGTCTGCCTAAATCTATCTGGATCCATGGTGATTCGTCCTGCCATTCTGTGGCAGCACAGCATAAACATTTTGATACTGTCTCCTTGTGACCGTCCACGGCATGGGACAGATCAAACATTTCAATATTAGGATCTTGGGAACTGCCGGTGACTTTTTTGTTTAATGATCTGAGAACACATACAAAGCAATGAACCATAGTCAGCTTTAAAGGACAATCCAAGACGTGTTTTATAATAATGACAAACCTACTTGTTATCCTCATTATTTGTATGTGTTGCCTTTAGTTACAAAGCTATTAAATGTCAAATTTGTCATGTATACGGACGCTAACAAATATCGTAAATGACTAAATACATATTTGCACGACCTTCTTTGGTTGACATTGTCTAAGCATATATATAAAGATAATGTACATTTACAAATTACTTAGGTACATTTATTTCTCAATTTTAAACAGTGAACAGGATGGTGTATTATTTATTACCTAGCTTCGAAGGGTCGTACGCATCACGGCAGCCCAGAGTAAAAATACAAATTACGCAAAATGTGTCCACACATCGAGTGTAAGCCATCCTGAAATGCCAACACATACATTTAAATACAAATATTTTTAGAAGATATATTGTTTTGCGAAAGTTCTAATCACTACCAATATCCTCAGACGTTCGCGCACAGTTGACATACGGGATAATGGTTGCACTTAACGTTTTATATAGTGAACCGTCTTTATCACTAGTCTTCTAAAATAGAAAGCTTAACTGATGACAAGGAAATCACACTGTATTTATTTGTCGATTCGTTTTATTCCCCCACCCTCCCGTCATTGTTATTAACTAATCAGAAAATATATCTAAACATAGGAATAATCAAAGTAAAGACAAATGGGTCCACTTTAAGTGAAATTAAAGCTTTCTCGACGGTTAACATTACACGTTACACAAACAGGCAAAATTAATGAAATTAAAAATAAAACATGTTTACTATAATCATTTATAAAAAAGACAAGAGAAAGAGAGAGTATCAATGACTCGAAAAAACAGAAGGGCGACAAAAAGATGGACTGGTATTTGCGAAAGACACACATAAAAGCTCATGCATGGATAAGAAAGGAAGAGTTCGAGGTTAAAAGGACACATAATAAAAAGAGGAGAAAGAAAACGAGAAAAGGTTATAACTTAAACCTATAGAAAAGCTGTATACATGTATAAATCAGGAGCAGCTGGTAAATTACCGTGTTGTCGTGATGTGTGACTAATTGCGGAAGGTAATACAAGTTGGCTTAGTAACAAAATGTAACATGATGCATCGTATGATTTTGTTGGATACAGTAAGCATGTGTTGAGTGCGTGACTTACTCAGACACTTTGCGCATCCAATGCAATTAATTGTATCTCGGGAGAGCGATTACCTTTATTCCTTTATGCATCATGAATGACCATGTAAGATTATATATGGGAGCTTGTATACAAATCAATCTAGTACACCAAACAAAATGTCACTATAGTTTTTTTGATAACTGTCAAGTTGTAACAATTTTACGAAGACGTTAGGAATATAGGGCTTTAATAATGCTAAAAAGAAATCGATCATTTAAGGATCATTTAAGATAATCAGAATTACTTTATTGCAAACATGTTAAGTTTACAACAGATATTTCCAATTACCCAACAACGTTAAAGTCATATGAGGCTTTTACACATTTCGGAACATTACGCTAAATCACAAAAAGAGCGTATGCGCACAGAACCACATTTCTGCCACATTCATCAATTCAAACTGATTAAACTCGTAAAATAAGTGCTCATAGCGTGTTCGTGTAGATGGCGTTGAAGATGGATATTCGTAAAGGAGAACTGTAGGCAAGACTATTGTTGTAACTGGACACGCTGGTTCGAACTCGTATTTATTTCTTTCTTACAATATGTATTGTATTTAGACAATGTCATAAGGAGCAAATAACTAGTGTTCATAGCGACGATTGACTGTCAGATTTCGGCTGGAATATATATAGCCTCGTCATAGAAAGACAATTAAGAAACACGTCGTTAAATATTGCGTCGCTTTATGGCGTTGAGCCAAGCACATTTATCGATCTGTTTTACTTCTGATATTTCTTTGGTACTTCAACATGTTCGATTGAAATGCCGTGTACATGGAAATGTCTGGCGACAGCAGTGACGGACATGTAAGACCGGTACCACTTTCTTAGGGTGGATAACCTAGAAGTTAAAAAAAGTTTTAGTTTCGAAGATTTTTTAAAACTTGTTACACTCTACTTGGCGTCAATGCATTGCGTAAAACGTATCGGTTTTTTGTGCAAATAACGACTCACAACATACACGTTTGACAGTTAATTTTTATTATAACGTGTTTACTTTTTGTGGAAATTAAATGTTGGTTCCTCAATACTTCTACACATGAACATGATGGTACAACCATTCGATCGTCTTCTCCGGTCATTGTCTTGATTTATTTTTTTTCTTTCAACACCTTTGCTGATCTATTCTCATGAAAATCATCCCTTCTTCTCTTCTAGGTACAATGTGGCCATTATTCTACACTTACGACGACATAACTTATCGAATAAATCGTCAGCACTTGGCCGTTTTTTATTCAGATATATCTGTTTTCTTTTCATTGCTTGCATTTGAGAAACCCCTCAAGAGAAAGAAACCTGCAAAACCGATTTAAGCACCCAAGTCCGAACCAGTTGCAGACTGACAGTTTCAATGCGGATACTGTTGGATTTGGTCTTTTTGTATAGTGACTCTTCACATATTTGTTCTTGCTTTTACATTTGGCTTGCACCTTTATTCCGTGTCTTTTCAAAATCTGTTATATTTTGTATATTTTGTAATGTTCATAGGATGTTGTCATATTTCAGGGTATGTCAATGAGTACTTGAATCCGTACACAATACTCGGTTATTTTTCCGATCGAGAGCTCGAGTTACTTGGCCATTTTCTTAACTAAAATGTAGTTTTCACTCCATGGTATCTAGTTGCTTATCGGCAATATATAACATAACGTGATACAATTATATCCCTCACATTGGCTGTATATGTTGTGTTTATATTGAATACATTTTGCACATCTATTGGTGGAGACATTTGTAATAAAAAGCGCTTTTCCTACTGTTCGATCTATACACGTACTGAAAAACATCAATTTATATGAAAATACATATTACTCATTTAAAACAAGACATACGACACATCAGGTTTACCAAACACAAGCCATGAGTGCAAACAGTGAGTACATTTTACAGCAGTAACGAATATGAAGTCTGATGACACTGCCATATAAACAACATTACATGTGTTGTTCGGAAGATGATCATGTATAAACATCGACAGTGGTTTTACAAATCGGTGAAATGCGAAAACTAATCAGGAACATATAGTTTAAAATGCATTTGGAAATTAAAATGTTGATGACAAATATATAACGTTAGCATATACCAACTATATCCTTGTCATTTTGAGCAACTTCTAGTGCCTCGAAACAAAGAGTATGCGTGTCTCCTTTCAGACTTATATGTGTTCTATTTTGAGATCGACAAACGTTCATTTGCGATTGTAAGGCATGTTAGTTGTTCCGTGCTAAAATGCTAATAGTGACCCGCATAGTGGACATTTAACGGGCTGAAATGCTTATACTGGATTGGCTTAACTGGCGGCATTGTTTTAGCGGTTTAGACATATCAGAATAGTGTAAACCTAAGACGGTGGTGAAATAACAGCTGCTGATCCGTCTATTGTTTTTACCCTCGACCTTCGTCTTAACTTATATGTCAAGCATGAGTTGCCGAATCTATTTCGCGTCGAATAAGAGTTCAGTGTAACGACCAATCAGTAGTTGATTAGCTGTTTACCAACTAATCAGAACGGTTGGCGGGCGGTGCTGAGACATACTAATCAACGTGTAATTAACATTTAACAAACTGTACACAGAGATGGGGTTGGTCGGCAAGTGTTCTGAGTTAACAGGGACTAATTAGCGAAGAAGTAGACAGACATGCATTTTATTAATTGACCGACAATGGGTGCTTGCAGGGACAGTATATTTAGCATCCACGATTAATACGGCAATCGGGTTGTCGACAGACACTCGTTCATGCGACTGAATTCGTTGTTTGTTGCTTTTATTTCAGGTTAGTTTTGTCAATCTAATTCTCCTTCCCCATTTTACCGAGTACTCGAATAGTGATTTAAATACTCTAGAATAATTCCGATCAAGTACTCGAGTACTCATTGAAATCCCTACATAGTTCCTTATCCTATTTAATTGAATTGCATGGGTCATTGGAGATACCTTTAGAGAACCTCAGTTTAAGATTGGCGTATGTATTTTTCTGTCCTTTCTTACTGACTTGTGCATCAGAACGAATACCTGGTAACCGTGGTCAGTGGTAAAATAAAGTTGCACACACAATGTGACAATTTTATGTATACTTTCTAGTGTTTTACGTCATATTTTCATTTGGTATATTAACCTTTCAGATTGAATCTAGACATCATCGAAATTACTCCAGGAAACATGGAACGAATGCATTGACGAACATGTAACAGGTACCTTGGAGTAAATAACCTACATATGAAAAATACGTTTCAGTTTGCCCGAATAAGAAACACGCTTGTTGTTGTTTGTTTTCACAGCACTTGTCGGGAATTGTTTACTTAATATCCATTGTGTTTTATAACCTTTTTTAAGTTGTCGCAAATGTTTGTTGACATGGTATCTTCTTCAGCTATGATGTCATTACCTGTACCAAACTGTTCATACCGTAAATTGTTATTTCAAAGCTTTATATTACCAATAAAGCAGATGATTCAATGTGATAAAAAGAATCTAGTATTTGTGTTCATTCAATACTGAGAACATTAGACCAGTTGACTTAAACGGTAATTGTTTAAATACTGCTTACTGAATAGTAGAATTATGTTTATCATAAAACTTACAAAAAAGCTTGCCAAACCATACGTTGATTATTTTATTTTTAACTTAATTCAACAATGCAACCTATAACTTAAAAGTATTTTACAAACTTTACTTCATAAAAGTCAACGAAATTAAATTCCAATCAATCACGATGTAATTTAATCAGCAATCAACACAACAATTATCTTAGGCTGTGGTGGCACAGTGGTAATGCAGTCCTTCCGAATACTGGTAATAAAGCTCCTGCGAGAAAAGGCTAGCCGCATGTTGTATAGGATGCCTTAGCTTTTAATGTTGTGTCATTACAACAATAAGCCACAGGAAGTGTTAGTGACTTTGATTTTGCAAATTGCGTTCTGTGAGATTGCTTCTTCATAAGCATGATATATTTTCAATATTTTCTTTCAAAGATGTAACCTTTATCACACAACGAGTTCTTATCAATGTATGATATGTCCAAATTAAACGGCCACTTTCAAATTTAAATATCAACATGTTTTGCCTTAATGTTCTATACGAATTGTGTATTATTTCTCTACTAGAATCTCGATATAAATGAAGATATATAACACTTGTGTTTAATAATTGAAACAATTCTTAATTTACATTTACCAAGTCTGCCTTTGTAAAGGGGTGGTTTAGATTTAAACATCTGTGATAACTCTTATAAGACATTTTCTAATTTTCCTATTAACTTTGCTGCTATTTAATAGGCATTATTTGTTAACGAAGAAAAATGTCAATATAAAGATAAACTACCTTCACACCTACCTCGTCAAACCTTTTATCAAAAGATTGGAAGTATCCAAGTAATTTCAATTGAGCGTGTGAAAACGTTTAAAAGTTACTTAAACTGCAAGTAAACTCCCGATCTTTTGTGTGATAAATCGATAACTTCCCTTCTCACATGTCCCAGCACTGGTTTAACCTCGCTTCATATTCTCTTAACATTATTCACATCAACAAGGAAGTACCTCAGGTCAAAAACATGTTTAAACTTGTAAAGGATCTATAGAAAGACTATATTCACGTAATTTATATTAATACCAATATTTATATGCAATCAAGTGCTGCGGTTTGTCAACATCAGCACCTATCTCGTAGCATTGCTAATGACATACTTTCTTTATTAATACACAGTTATATTATTAGTATTAGAAGCAATATATATCAACAGCGTATAAATGCTGGCTTTATAAATAGTTATTTTAATTATGATAATTATATAAGGGTTTTATCAACGTTCCAACATAAACAAAATGCGGATTGAAACAGACAGGTTTTTTTATCAAAGAAGACGAGGCTGATTTTTTTGTTCATGTGAATGCTCATTGGACTGTCTACCAAATACTACCCGTATTGGTCAGTTTACTCACCCCATACGTTGTCAAACACTTTGGGATTTTTTAATTGGAGTCAAAGGGTTAGAATAGAATAAAGCCATTGCATTGCACACATCACCGTACCTCCTCCTTAAGAGTAATTTAAAGATAACGTGCTTGATTTGAAATAATTTGCACAGATTGCATTGCTGTACGTGAGTTAGTATGTCGTTAACATCATACACATCTATTTGCATTGGGATACATAATTGTACCCGGCCGCAATTCAACGAAACAATAAACTAAAGCCGCCTTGGTCTATTTTCATGAATTGTACATTTCACGATTGTTTGCACGTGAACAGTATAATGTAAAGAAGCAAGATACGATATACAACCTTGAACAAGTGGCTGTTGTGTTAAGGTTGTCAGAGCTTTTTTATTAACATATTGTATTTACTCAGCTTTAAAGTCAATATGACGTAACATGCATATACTTATGTCCTTCATTGCATTCGGTGTGCATTTTAAAACACACATAATTACCTATTCAATATACGTCCAGGTTTTAAATAGGAATAACAGATTTGTGAGCGGAATGGGATTTCTAAAGATAAGATCGTAAGAAAACTTCCTCTTCTATACCATAGGTTGTTCTATACTAGTTCTTTATTGGGATTTTGTACTCAAACTAAGGACCGATTGTTAGTGGCTGTCGCATGCGTTGACGTGTTTCACTTAGACTTATTACAATAGTTTACAGTGAACTGATTTTTGGCCTGTCAATAATTCAGTTTTCTGTTAAAGATTTGTGCAGCAATGTAGGTGCATGTGTGATAATATTCACTATTTTAAATGATATCGGTCAGGCTAACGCAAATTTAAACCACTTTCCGTAAATAAGTTACTTGCTGACATTATATTTTTTAACAAATTCCCTTTATATGCGTACGTGTGTCCAATAAGACAAAACAACACAACAACAGTTGTAAGTTCTCTATTCTGCATAGTGGCCATAAGACCACAAAGACGTATCTTTAGAAAAAGCAGTCAATATGCCCTTTAACTAGTTAATTATGTAACATATCCCCTTATCATGTTCGCAATGATAAGAAGCCTAGGACCTTATTTTCGAGTGCTGTAGGGCAACTAATTTCCAGAGGGTCCAGGGGATATTTTCGAACATATGAATGTCTCACAGAGTTCGTATGTGCTGCCCTTTTATGCTTTATGTACCATAGCCACTTTCATTGACGAAAGCCTAAACTTACATGTGATGTTGGCTAGGGTTGGGGACTACATCTTCAGCATGGAAGATATTGTTTAGCCTTTAGCAGTTTTAAAAAAAATGATTGGTATGGTAGGGATCCTGATTGTATGCTGAAGATTGTTCTTATTTAAAACCTAAGAAAAACATGCCAATATTGCATGTTTTGGATACAATAGTTTCAATGTTCTCTGATGTCAATGGCTTATCTGCTTAAATACACTTTAAAGTATAGATGTCATCTGAATTGGTCTAAATCGTCACACAGTCCTCAGATTTGTTGGTGAGTACCATATATTAAGATCACAGCAAAAATAGTTCATGATTATAAAATCGCTTTAGTCGTTCATACAGTTTACTTCATTTTCTTCTAATACCAAATATAAACTAATAAACACATACACTAACTAAAAAATATACATTTAAAATCGTGTAACATGTGTCCTATGGCTAAAACATTATACAGAGTTCACAATATACATGTACAGTGAACTCTAGGGGGCGTTGTAAGATATGCACGAGGATTTCGTTTTGTATAAAACTTTTCCGTTAGGTTTGGACAGTATTGGGCGCGTTGAATTTCTAGTGGGCGGACTCGGATTATATTTTTTCGTTCTAAAATAACGGCTGAAGTAAATGCGGAGGACGATTTAAATCCATTTCAATGGCATTTGAGTATTATATGTGACTGAATTAAGTGATTCATTAAGCTTCATGGGCGTTGGGAAGTAGCAAATTGTAATATTGCAATGAATTAATTGAGGAAGTGACCGGTAATTTACAGAAAAGGAACTGATCAGAATTGCGGATAGTTCAGCATGTGTATGGGAAACGGCGAGGCAATATGAAACCAACCCCGTGGCAAGTGATAGCGAAGACGCGAACAAGATCGATCGGGCAGAGGGCAGAGCTCTCAAACAGAAACGTTCGACAACGCGTGGCATGAGTTCTTTTGGTAGCACTGGTATTAGCGGTCGTTACTTTTGGCCAGCAGCATTTTCCACTTCCAGGAAGAAGAGGGCGCTATTGTACTCAACAATCTCCGTACTGGACCTACGGCAACACTTTCGGCGCCTCTTCCGCCTCCAGTTTTTGGCAATGCCGCAGCTCCAGGACCATGTTTTGCCTGTGGAGAAACCACCCAATTCCGGCTAAACTGCCCGTATGTGCGTTCAGGTACAATAATGGTCAGCAAGCCAGTATACGGAAATGATGACAATGACATTATAAAAGATAAGTATGACTTTCAGAGTTTTACGAATGATTTTTTTAATACGAAGAGGGACAGAAACAAACTATTGTTAGAGGTAGACTTAAAGAGCACTTATATTTTTGGAGAAATATAGATGTTAATGCTTTTAGATTAGAATATGGCTACAAAATGCTATTTAAGAACCAGAATTTGTTTTCGAAGCTATTAAAGTTTTATTAAACAGACGTTTAGTTGAAATATGCAATGAACCTCCATATGTGTTGAACCTATTAACTGTGTCAGTTCAATATTCTGGCAAAAACGCTTGATATTATATTTAAGAGAAGTGAATAAACATTTATGGAAACAGTCTATAAGATACGAAAATATAAGAAAAAATGCAGTAACATTTATTCAGAAAGGTGATTTTATGATAAGTTTGATTTAACAAGTGCTTATCATTTTGTTTAAATGTATAAGCCTCATTTTTAGGACTTCTATGGGTTGACAAGGGCGGTTTTGGATTATCGACTGCTTATTATTTGTTAAGTATGGTATGCAGACCATAATTAGAGTTCATAACTAAGACTGATATACTGAACACTGGTTTTATTACAAACGCAACGAAATGTATACGGGTACCTGTTCAGAATTTGGAGTTTTTAGGTTGGAGCTTAGAAGGGGCTCTTTCTATACCAGATCGTTGATTATGCAAAGCATATTCTACAATTAATGAGTTGCTCGACTCAGTAAAGAACAGAGTGCGTGTTTCTGTTGCCAGTGCAGTTGGCCAACTTATTTCCATGTCGGTGGTTATTGCTTATATTTTTCAAAGAATGACCAGATATTTGGGTGCAGATATTTGAATGCTCCTTATTGGGATTCATATATTACACTGAGTGAAGAAAGCATGCAGCAGTTGCTTTTTTGAAAAAAAAACTTGAATTTGTTATATCAACAAGATTTGAAACAGTCCCATTTGTGCACCAAAGTAGTGTATGCGGATGCTAGTTCAGTGGGTAACGAGTTTATGAAGTGAGTACGGTTAACGATGTTTCGCACGGTACTTGGTCGAGTGAATAGAGCCTAAAGTCATCTACCTGGAGAGAATTAGTTGCCTTACATAGTGTGCTATTGTCGTTGGTTCACATTTTGAAGCATCAAAGTCTGAAATGGTATACATATAACCTAGGTGTTTGATCTTTAGCGGTTGAAGGATCTATGAAAAGGGACTTACAAGATGTTGTTTGTCACATATTTCAGTTGTGTATGGAAATGCAATTTCTTTAGAAGTGGAGTGAGTTCCAAGGTCGGAGAGTGACATATCGGATTGTCTGTCACAGATTTCGGATTTCGCTGATTGGGCAATTGTTGGTTGAGGGTTTTGGAAAAATTGAGCTCGGCTTGTTTGCATCGTATTATAATGCACAGCTGACCAAATTGTATTTAAGGTTTCGGAACCCAACACGTGTTTGTATAGATGTGTTTGTAGAAAATTGGGGAGATCAATTAGGATTATTTGTTCCGCCCCATAGCAATTTTTCATACGGTCATAAACAAAATGAAGCATGAGGGCGCAAAAGCGGTCTAAGTATGCCAATGCTGGAAATCTGCGGTGGTCTAGGGATGTTTATGGTCGAATGGAGAGTTTATTAACCAAGTTATTGACTGGTTTAATTTACCTGCCGAGAGGAAATTGTATACGAATTTTCAAAACGGAAATTGGATGTTTACCCATGCAGACTTGAGGTAGCAGTATATGTTGATTTTAGTCAAGGGAAATAAACTTGTCAAATATGCTTACTTTTATGGAAGGTTTTCTCCCTTCGTTAAATATCAAATGTCAATAATATGAAGTCTGACCAGATTGCAGTTTACACATGGTGTATAGAAAATACAATTGTTCAGGATTGTATTATTTGATTGATGAGGAATCGCAGAATATGGTTTTGATTATTACAGATGATATAAACACATTGTACTATGTCGTTTGTGCGGAATCGAAAACAGCAGTATTGCCAAAAAAAGATCGTCTGAAAATGTATTCTAGTTGTATGTAAACTATTCATTCTTAATCGCGTTTATATGCAGTATAGAAAAAAATGGCGGTATCGGCTTGTAAAAATGTTAACATTATATTTAATCATGATTTGTATTCTAACAATTTCAATATGTTTATAGTTTACATGCTATATTCTTCCAGATCCATGAAGAAGATATATAGGGGCTGCCGGATGTCTTGGTGGAGAAAGTGGACAAGCTCGCCGGTCATGTGCACAGCGCACACAGGACATACGTGAAATATAAAAATGCAAAATGCTTTTATACGTTTTCAGGAACAGATTTGACTGGTGTGTGTATGTGTGTGTGGGGGGGGGGGGGGGTGTAGGCGTGGGGTAAACTATATTTTTAAAGATCACACACAATTTGTAGACCGTGTAGAAATAATCACGGGAATCTCAGTCTGTCAGACTGCCATATACTTAGCTGCCCGAGCAGCAGTTAAAGCCACTCGGCCCCTAGCTGTTAGCCAGACCCTTAGGCAACCTGGTTAAAGTACAACATCCTTTGTGCATAAGATATTTATATTCCGGAAAACGCGCTCCTGTTACATCCGGGTAATGAACTCCGTCAAATCTAATGGACCACATTACTCGGTTCGTGGAAGCGAGATTTAAGAAGACTGACGTCATGAGCAATACTTTGAAAAAGAAAGACAATGGGCACGAGCGTTACTGCTGTGTTTGTTACGGCAACTTCTGCGGTATACTGATTAATTTGATGAGACTTTCCTTACATCGATTTCCTGTTTATGCCGCGGCAGTCCGCAGCAAAAAACATTTCTATCTCTTTGGAAAGGCAAACACAGATATCATGATCTGGATTTTATTTCACATTTGCAGGATTGAATGATTTTTTTTTTCATCTTACGTACACAATGTTTTCAATGCTGGCGTCTTCTATGCTGTGGACATGTTGATTTACAGATGTTTCGCTACCTCTTTTAACTGCGAGTGTGTATAGTTAATAGTCCGCATTTTACTTATCGACATGATCTTGCTAATTTTACTAATGCATACGATTCGCTAAAATTGAACAAAAGAAAATTTCTATCATTAACTGAAATCACAGTGAAGTCTAAAGAATCAAATATGTCACAATGGGCTAAAGGGTTAACAAAAAAGATGAATGCATTTTCGTTGATCCTTCTGAAGTATGCCGCCACCAAGAAAAAACTGCACAATTAACATACCCTTTGATTTCAAGAACGAATTGACGTTAAAATCAATTAGCGAAACAATAAACATACGGGCAGATTATCAATTGATTTCACACCTGTTTCCTTTTTATGATCAATGATCATCCATTAAAAATCCTTTAAATGTGACAGTCTATTAACAACAGCCAGACTTTAGTTTTACTATTTTTTTTTTATTTTTACTCTCTCTCTCTCTCTCTCTCTCTCTCTCTCTCTCTCTCTCTCTCTCTCTCTCTCTCGTGTGTGTGTGTGTGTGTGTGTGTGTGTGTGTGTGTGTGTGTGTGTGTGTGTGTGTGTGTGTGTGTGTGTGCACTTACACATAGTTGCTTGTAAAAATAAAATTTTAACATGAAACTTCATTTAAATGTGTCCTTAATACTAGTTCTCCAAGTTATTTTAATAATAACTTTAAATATATATCATGTACATTCTGATCGTTTAATAAACTTGGCTACTAAATATCAATACCTGTTTAAGAAGGGTGAACAATGACAACAAATACTTTTTTTAAATGAATAATAATTTAAGAAGGCCATGGTTGTTAACTTATAACAAAGACAATTTTATTTAATAATAGTGTTACATTATAATATACACAGTTTAGCATGCACACACAACAGCTGTTTGTATTGTTATTTCAATTACGAACATACTTTTAGCTCGCAGAACAAGTTCCGCCTTCTTCCCTGTCACTTTTTGGTTATGAAAACGCAAAAATTACTTCAATGTAACTATCGGAAGCTAATCTATCATTGAATCAGTGAAAAACTTGCCAAAAAATAATACTAGCGTTCCGAATATTGTAAACGGGACGGAACTGTAATTGTTTGTCCCCTTGCATCCCAATCAAGGTACACAGTAGGTCTTTAGAGGACTTTATTTTTTCCGGTCATGACAAAATAGCTATTAGATGCGAACAGGAATTTGTTTGTTTTTATAAGAAGTTTTTTGTGAAATACGAAAATATATTCAGGTCACGGCTTCGAGACGGATTCTGACATAAAGCAAAAATACAATTGAAAGTTATATCCAAGCAAAATGAAAACACAAACAATGACAATACTTTTTAGCATGTGTATGACAAAATCCCTCCATGAAAAAATCCTTTCTGTTTTAGCATGGGTGGACAAAATCTAAACTTTAACAAAAGCAGACAAAATTAATCTAGTAAATTATTAAAATATATCTAGAAGTTGGAATTTTATCGAACATTAATATTATTTTATTTACGAGACTATGCGAACCGAATAAACAATATTGCAAAATGTGGACAATTTACAGGAGCGGACTTATAGGCATTGGCATTTTTACGGAAGGGTCTGCTTTTGCTAGAATGGACAGAAGGAATTCTGTTCTGAAAGTATTTTGTCCGTAATCCGTTTTAGTAAAAGCCAGAAATATTTATTTATTGTTTGTGTTGCCCAAAGTATATAGTATACTGGAAAACAATGTTGTTTTATTGTTAATATGTACAGAAGGTATATTTCCTTATTCTTTAATACTGTTCTAAATGGTATGCAGTAAATGTGTTGATTTGGCAATTGTCTTGATGATTCCATTCTAAAATCCAAATGAACAGTGTACTGCAACACTAGAATAGTTTATGATGATGTCTGCACAGTCTGTTAAATTTCGGTCCAAGATTTAGTTAACGCGTTGCTTGGTTGGTGTGCCGAAAATACATTTTGAAGTTTAGAGAGCATATCTTCAAAATGCTTAGTTATATTTTATTTGTTCTATATTATTTACTTATAGTTGTATTTCGTCTGGTCCAACATCTAATACAGCATTCCCGGCAAATCAGTAATGTTTTGTTTGTCAAACCATTAACTGAAGGTTCCACATGATTTTTTTTTATTATCACAAGACGAGATTTACTCGTAACTTCCTTAAATACTATACATCGAATTTATGCACAGCACACTCCCGAACACACAACTGAAATCAGAAAATCAGACAATATTAATGTATTAATATAAAATCCGACGATACTGCAATGATTGTTCGCTTTAAAAGAAAAATAAGATAGCTAGACTGTTTTGTTGTTGTTGTTTTAAATTATTGTTCTTCACAATATATCCACAAGATTATGGATGGAAAAGCAGAGCTTCAAAAGTATTTTGGCGTCATTGTATGGTCTGACTCGAAGGGATGTATGTGTTTGCCGGTTTCGGCATATTTCTGTGAATAATTCGAACCAGTTTTCAATAATACAGTTAGAAAAGTTGCTACAGTACTGAAAATCACGAAATTGACAATTTTCCCGTTTCCACTCCGTTTCGTTTCCATTTCAGTTGGAAGCGTTTGCCGCACCGTTTCCATTCCGCTTCCGTTTCGTTTCCGTTTCGTTTTATTCGCTTCCAGCGCTGCGTTTCAAACGCTTCCAGCGTTTCTATCGTTTCTTCCGTTTCTACCGTTTCAAGCGTTCCATTTCGCTCCGTTCCGATTTTGATTAAAAATTTCGTTTAATAATTTTCTAAAGGTAAAGTACTTCCGGTGTGTTTGCAAAATGACGAGAGAAGTAAACATTATAGGGAGAGGCAAAAGTCACATATAAAGGAATCGGCAGTAGATTGTTTGCGACGAGGATATTCAGTGTCAGCCACCCGGAGGGAAATTGCAGACAAAACATATCCTAAACAACCAGCACCTGCAAATAATCCTCAAAATTCAGGGAGTGCAGTATTGAGAAGATGCCTACCTACTTGTCTTCGCCAGACGTCATATCCCGGAATAAACAAACAAGAAATAACTTTCAAATATGGTCCACACACACCCAGTATCCTAAAAAGTTACTTCTCTGTGACGTGTTAATCCGCAAAAAAAAGCGTAATGGTGATCCGACCTTAAAATAGGACGATATCACACACATTTTCTTTTAAAACTTGCCCCCGGACGTTTGCCACCCGCCCCTATAAGTGCAGACCGGACGTTTGCCACCCCCTCTCCCCTTCAAATAAAAAGGTCCTTCAAATAAAAAGGCCCAGCGTTTACCCCCATCCCCACTGCCAAAATAAAAAGGCGAATGTTTGCCCCTTTCCGATATTTGTTATATGGCGGACTTTAGATTTAACGTCTCGCTGATAGTAACATGTAATATCCAATAATTTTAGATGGTATTACTCACTACAGTCACATTTCATGGTTAAAATGATTATCTGTCGAAAACAGGCACATACATAAAGTCTCATAGAACAAACAACTTCCTTAGAAACAAGTGTGTGTTGTTGTGTTTTCGGTTTGCACATATTAGCGCCAATTAACGGCTGTTAACAATATTATTCACGCACTTATAACATGAAGTCGCTAATTATATCAATGTGATTTTAATTTCTCCAAGGTTGTAACAAATAAATGCGGTGAACAAATAAATCATTAGATGCGGTGTAATTTCTTTCTGGAGAGGAGGGCTCTCTGGCTAACACTGCAACATCAAAGAATATTCTGGGAAACAATCGCCGGTCACTATCATTTGAAGTCGCCGAAAAGAATTTTTTGTTTCAAATTGACCGACCTATTATTTCTCTCAATACTGTGCAACATGATATCGATCGATAATTGTCTTCAAGCTGCCATTTAGAAGAGAGAGAGAGGGTGTGAACGCTGGGTACTGTTAAGGGATTAAAAATGGTAAGTACGCGTGAACGGTGTGTGCTATGAAAAAATATGCAACGTTATTGACGATTTACCTTCGCGGCATAAATATAAGTTCTAAAGGAATGAGAGTGGAGGGAGGAAACTGTACTATGTAGTAATATTTCAGACTGCGCATGTTTTTACTTGTATAAATGTCCTTACAAAAACTTTTTAGTCCATTGAATGATCATAAACACTTTTATAAAGGTATTATTTATATTAAAGGTATGGATTAACTACAAAAGAATAGGCGAGCTATTGAAATAATACATTTGCAATAAACACGAGATGAAAATATACTGTGTTCCTTGATGTGTCTTCTCTTGATAACATTATTTACAAAAATAAACGACAAGTAATGTAGTATTTACTATAAGAAATACCCAATCTCCACATCCACGTTTCCTCTTCTTAAACTAAAAAATAGTGGGTGGGGAAAGGGTGCACCATTGTGGGTACTACTAAATATAGCGATAGGTCCTTTTATGAGCCAAAAAAGATATCGTGCACCTTAGTGTTTTGTCCTTTTTGTTGTCCTCGCGTAAGTCAATGCATATTGCTCTTTAAAAGGTGAAGGTCATAAACCACGCGACTGCCATATGGTGACATTTTCAAACACAGCTGCATAGAGGATGCATGTGTTCTTGCGAAGTGGAAAAGACGCCAAAACACCGTCACACTTCCTGTCCACTAGACAAACAAGGTGTCATAAAACTGCCAATTAGCTCAATTAGTTGGGGTGTCCGCTCATGTCTTAAAATTAGGGATTCAATTAGAGTAGAACTTTATGATGGTATGAACCCTACCCACGCGCATGGAGAAACATAATATCAATGTACAAAACGATATATTTTAAATTAATATATTTCTATCTTTAAATGGGTACAAAAATTAAGTACCCGGTAGGGCCCTCATTAGACCACATTTTGGCATAAAACATTCAAGCCATGAATGGGAAAATGAGCCGTAGCCAGGCCTCATTCAAATAGTTGCAAGTCAAGTAAAGTCAAAAGTTGTATGCAGATTCTTAATCGCGGTCCACGAATTCCGATTAATCCTATATATGTAACAGCGCATTATGGAAACTATGCATTTAGAAATAGGAATATTGATACTATTGTCCAAATTTACAACATTGTTCATTATAAGATATATAACAATTAAGATTAGAAGCAGAAGAAACTTTGCTTGACAAAGAGGCAAGATAAAATAAAATACATATCCATACCCCTGTAACTAAAGTAATGATGATGCAAATGCTTCTGCTGATAATGATGACGGTGATACCGATGCTGTTTATGATTATAATGTAAATGGTAATAACGGTTACGGTGATGCTGATGCTCATGACGATTATGATGTAGATCGTGATGCCGGTGATGCTGCTTTTGATGATGATTAGTGGCGATTATATAAGTAATATGGGATCCTGATGATGATCATGTGTGATCAGGTGAATTTAATGGCGGTAATGATTATTATGTCTTTAATATTTATCATGTAAATGGACGTGATGTAAGTTTTTATCACGGTTGTTTCATTTAACTGTCAATCGATGATTGTATACGTGCACTATTTGGCAATCTATGGTTATTCAGACGTTGAACTTTAGGATCATACTAGTCATTGGCTCAGTGTGCCGGGGAGGATGTTATTGGTTCTTGATTGGGTCACACCTTGCAATAATACATAGCATTGTTTGTTTGTTTTATGTGTAGTTGTTATATGTTTTTTGTGTTATATGAGATGTGTTACCTTCTTTTGGTTGAGGTTTAATTTTATTAAGTAACTTTATTTTGTACCACGCAATGCATTCTTTGTAAATGAAAAATACTTTAAGCAAGTATGTTCACACAAAAATGATAGGCGTAGTTGATCCGGGAACGGACCATGCAGCTACAAAGTAATTAGCGAAAATTCAAACTCGGGAAATGCTGCGACATTGTGCGCGCATACGTGTAATGACAGCTGTGTACACACTATCTTCATATGCCAAACAATGAAGACTAAGAATGTCGATCCAAGGCGGATGTTAAGCTATTCATTGGAATTAATTAAAACATCAGTTTCGACAGAAACGCAATATTGTAGTTAAATTGCGTGTTTTATCGTGCGGAGTGATTTTTAGTGCAGTTTCTGATTTAACGGTACACGATGACTTGGACAACTCGTGCGGTTTCGGAACTGTAATGTACGAGTTTGATAAATACGATTTTTTGATAATAATTTATTTGTTATTTCTTTCTGCAGAGTACATATAAAAGCGCGTTTGTGTTGATAAATTGAAGCCAGTTATTGTGTTCGTTTAAATTTATTTCGTACCAAGAAACGGTTGAAATGTTACTATAAATAATCGGGTGACCTAGAAACGTTTGAAGCGGTAGTGAAAATAACTCTACCGTTACGAGCATTCCGATTTTTCCGTTTCTACCGTTTCTAGCGTTCCAAGCGCTCCGGTTATAGCGTTTATAGCGTTTACACCGTTTCAAGCGTTTGTAGCGCTCCGTTGCATTTCCATTTCCACTCCGTTCCGTTTCCGTTTCAACAGGAAACGAAAAACGTTCCATTTCCATTTCCACTCCGTTCCGTTTGTCAATTTCATGATTTTCAGTACTGTAAAGGTTTATGTCTTCGCATTTTACCGACTTTTAGAGTCAGCTTGATTAAACTATTAAAGACGGTCAACCTTTTGCCAGATATACTTCAGAAAGCATCTCCGACATTTTAGAAACAAACAAATTAGTGTTTTATTTTACATTTGTTAAGACCTGAAATGTCGCTATTCACACTTTGTGGGTCCAGTGTTCCTTAAGTACTAAGCATGATTTCCTATACAAAGTTACAATCTCCTTTAATTGTTTATCCTTTATGATCTATTATGACTAATTCATTAAGTGGAGGTTGTCACCTTGAAACTCTAAACAACATTAACTAAAGGGCATATTTCCATGTACTGTTCGAGTAGACAAAACGTGATCGGATATATGTCGGGGAGGTTTTTTTGCCCACGCTGTACTTTTGATTGGCGGCTATTTGTACTCGTGTACACCTTCAAGCACCAATTAACCCGAATAAATAAAGATCCACAACAATAAACATGAACAACTAACACTAGAAATAAGTGGTATGTTTGACATTATGTATATAACACTCCTTTATCTATTATCACTATACACGCGGCTCTGCACAACTTCAATCTTGAACTTTGCTACGAACAATATACAGATAAATCCACTGTCAAATGCAACTTTAAAATTGATTTAACCCAAGTAACTCCTCTATAACACCTTTCGTATGGTCATAATATGCCCCGAGCGGTCTCAAGGTCGATTTTACTTATGCCGATAAGCAATAAATTTTGGGCCAAATGTTTAATTAAACTGTGATGATAATACATCATCATTATCATCATCATAATCATCATCAACATCATTATCATCACCGCAACCAACACCAATGCCATATTGTCATTAAATACTCATCATCATCAGAACCAAGGGACGCATCAGGATCATCATAATCGTCATCATCATCACCACAACCACTATTGCCACACAACTACCACTTATACCACGTCTTCATCCTCCTCCTCCTTATCATCACCATCGTCATCATCTTTATCATCATTGTCATCAGATCTTGTCCTATGTCCTACACAAGAAGAAAAATGTCGCGTCATGTTCCTGTCCTAAAGGAAATCTGCACAGGAGGGGATTTATACTGGTCGAAGATGAAAAAGTCAAACGGTAGGTGCTATTTTCCGAAAAATAAACATTAGGGTTGAAGCGCTTCAAAACTGAGGGTTGAGAGTTCGAATTCCGGTATGGGCACGCATGGTCAACTTTTTCCCCTATGGGTTTACTTTAACGACCATTCCTGCATCACTCTACCTGATTAAGAAGGAAACATGTTATGTTTGTTTTAATTTTAATTTTGTTTAGTACTTTTAATTATATGATCTGCACAAAATGAAATTAAAAGATTAGTAGGTGACATTATTGTATATGTTGTAGCTTCAACCAAAATTCTTTATAGAACATTTTTGGCAATTCTGAAATAAATCGTTTGTCAATTATTTGCCGTTCAAAATATAACTCTTCATTGTTGTAATTAAAAACATCTCATTGATCATATATACGCCGCGTTGGAAAGTCCATGACACGCCAATTAAAAATAGTTTATGTACTTATCTCTATTTATTTAAGATTTTTAACAATTGGCGTCATTTATGACAATTAATTAATCGATAAATAACCAAAACTTTCTTGTTTATCAGCCAGTTATCAGCCGATTATGATCATGTTTGGGCTGAAAATGAAATGTTTTGATCAGAGCTATGATAATATTACTTTAACGTATTAAATTAAATGTTACCAAATTATTGCCCTTTGTTATTTTTATCCAAGTATTCAACTTTTTTCTTAAGCTTAATATATAACAATGAATAAAAGAATCTTGCCCTAATTCAAGATACACATTTGTACCTGCCTTCAATCCCCTTAACACTGCGAAGGTGATCTATTTTGAACGCACAAATCTGCAAACAAATCTTCAACCTTTTGTGTTTACTGAATATAATGTTTCTCTTCCCACCGGTTTACACTAATGCATAGCTTGCATAATCGTAATATGAACAAGAACGTCCCGCAGTTCAGAATACATCTATTCATCTAAAGGCATGCGTAGACTAAATACACGCCTTCTATGTTCAACTCCGACAAAGTAGATAATTACCGACATGTATTCATAATGCATACCTGTACCACCTCAAGGTTAACACAGTTTTAACAAATACCAATATATGGCCATCTCAGATATGAATCTTATCTGTACAAGTGCGTTGCGTTCCTTGAAAATCAATAAATCCCTATTAATATTGTTATTATTATTATTATTATTATTATTATTATTATTATTATCATTATTATTATATTTATTATTATTATTATTATTATTATTATTATTATTATTATTATTATTATTATTACGTATCATTAAGTATTAACCGATTAAAGGGGAAATCACTTGACTTATAGCCGCCACTGTGTTTGTGTGCGTGGGTGGGTGAGATGTTGTTATCACTTGTATATATAACGCTAGTTGTATTTGTTTGTATTTGCTATACATTGAGGTAATATTATGTATTGCAGTAGCATTCATACATTTGTCTTCAAGATACCCGTAATTGTATGTAGTAAATTGAATGCTGAATATACTGAAGCGTACTGACAACAAAACTGACACTGAATTGTACTACCGAACTCAGGGACTGTTATTCGTTACCTCGTATTAATGTACGAAGTTATATAAATGTAAACATGTTAAAAACGATAAAAGCATATGCAAATCTGGACAGTTGCCTTGGGCTAATTATATCCAAAAGGCAGAACGTCTTTGAGTATATAAAATGTGATGTGGCAATGTAAAAAATGCATTATTTTTTAATTGCATGAGTGGATCTAGCGGACGGAGGGGGGGGGAGAGATGGGGGGGGGGGGGGGGGGGGGCGGGGTCCTAGGTGTCCGCCGTCAAATTATAAAAACATAATTTCCATGAAAGTATGTTTACCATTTTAGGTCGGGTTACAAATGCCACTTATTGTCACATGTGTCCAGTGTTACAAATAAGACGACTAAGATCGTATTTATACCAAAAATGTATAAAAACTGGAATTAAACTATTTGTGTAAACAAAAGCGCATTGGGCATCATAATTTATGTATATGGAATATATATTTCAGGTCCACAATGCCGCTTCAAATTCATGGCAAACGAAAATAATCCGCGTACGCGCACATTCTCTTACTGATTGTTAGTTTTATTTAGAAATGTGCATGTAATGGCATATCTCAGAATTCCATATAGTACAATCTGGAAGAGATCAATTAGATCCTTCGGAAGCAAATTGTTAATTAACAGAAACATAGCAGCTTCGGTTAGGATGAAGTTTGTTTCAGTGGCATTGTAATGTTTCAATCAGTTTCTGGAATACAGGAAATGTCACTATTTGGCTGCTACATTTTAGAAAGTTTTCTGGTAGAGCATTCCCTAGACCCAATCTAGCATAGTAGCATCCGGTGTACTCGCTTAATTTGAACTTACCCCGTGAAATAAATCCAGGATCCGCTCCTGTATTAGCTATATTAAATAAGGAAATATGAAAGGTCCTATTAACATTGCAACATTTACCAACATTTGAAAAGGCACAGGACAAAAGTGTACAATTGTACATGTCAAATGTATAGGTAAGAACAAATCTATGATGAGTCTTTAAACAAACAGAGCAAACCCAAACGGTTATCGCCTTGGAACGATCAGTCCGCAAAAGAGACAAGTTAGTTTCAATCCGCAAGTCTTTTTTTTTCTTGTCACGACTGAACGTTATAAACTATATATCTCTTTATTGTGGTAGCTTAAAGATTAATCCTTAGATTTAAGCGCAATATATGATGCAGGACAAGTGATTAACGATCAAATAATTTTGGTTTGCGAAATGATTACAGTTTTTAAATGTAACATAATCTGAAACTGTATCTCAAAATAAAATCCTACATGAAATATATTTGCATTCACGTCAACGATAAAGATTGTATTTGTTTCAGTCATGCACCGATGTTAATGCCTCACGTAAGTATGACGACATCATTATTCATGTAGCCATAAGTTTAAGTTTCCGGAAAACATCCATCGGAAAGCCGCTTTGAATAATAATCTGAAGCATATTAACTAATTGAACGTGAAATCTACATGCAATAAAACGGAATATGGCAATTAAACAATGATGCTTAACACGAACGATTAAAGGAAATAAATAATTGTGGACATTCAGTTAATAAACTCATAATGGGACACACGTACTGCGTTTTAGACCAGGGAGTTTTATGCTGTGTAAGTATTGGGGATTAAAATCTTAAAATGTGTTATAAAGCAGATCACCAATATCACATACATCAAGATATTTAGATATATCCCAAAAGCTGCTTGCCAACAAAATGGTGTTAGAGTGTTAACAGTTTGTTAATGAATGTGTTGTAATATCCTGTGTTGCTTCATTTGGAATGATTTTCTTGCATATATCTAGATTCCTCATTGAAATACACGTTAATATAAGAACTGTTATTCTTTATTTAAAACAGACGCCTTGGGTGTGAAAAGAAACATAATAAGTATTTTCAAAATCATTTCTCGTACGACTTATACTTCCTTGTCAAGTGTCGGTGTGCCAAATAAAAAACAACTAACTGCGCAAATACACACGCTTCTTCTTTACATAAGCAGTGCCTGTCACGGGTATTATGCAATTAAATTGCTGTTAGGTATTAGCATGTGCCGTCGACGTATTATTTACATAAATCACAACCTATTAAATGAAATTGATTTGCACATGGCTGGTACGTAAGAAAATGTGTACTTGGTATGCTTGAAAACTTTGGTTTTAATAAATGTACGTGGCGATGTGGCAGTGATTATTCAATTACATGATATAGGACAAACTTGACACAAGACAACACCGTTTACAATTCTTCTCCGGATATATTAAGGTAAGCATTGATACTATCTGTAATATTTATATATTTGTATATTGGTAAATTGTGCAAACACAAGTTGTTGTTGTTGTTTTCTTTTTTGCACAATACCTGAACAAAAGTTGTAATTTTCTAATTCTGCAGTGAGCCTTTTATCCGTCACGACAATTAACTAATAATGTAACCTGCACGAACAATCTGGTCGTGTAGAAGAGTTTTGATTGAAATATGTGCTTTTAAATGTCAAAACAAATACTGTTATAAGCATTCATTTTATACCCTTCTTTACTCATCCTATGAGTTCAATGAGAACTTCTCCCAGGGATTGAAACAGTAGATGAAATATATTTTCGGTGCCCAACGAAGCAAAAATACAAAAGAGTCGGGATCTTGAAGAAGTTATACTGTATACAATTACAAATACTCGTCACTATAAATCTAGTGTTCTGATATGTATGTGTATTGATTCAAATGAAATACTTTAGAAACGAAGATAAGGGGAAACTATAAAGACATTATTTCGTAAAATTAAAACATGAATGCAATCGATCAATAGGAAAAAAAAAGAATTAGTTTTAAAGTAAGAAAAACAGGTGCAGGCAGAATTAAGGAGGAAAAAAACCAACAAGAAAAAAAGAGAAGCAGAAAAAATGGTCTTGCGTGTTTTATCCCTATAAAGGCGGAAATGCTTTATCACATAATACTTTAATCAACACCTTAAAGGTAACTTCCTAAAGTGTATTGGTAGAGATTTAAAAAAGGTTGTTTTTTATACACATGTTTTTAATAGGTATGTTTTCTGAATAAGGTCCTACCCGCCATCGCTATTATGCACCTTCAAAAGAAAACTATTTGTACGTTTGTTCTCTACATTACGGGCTATGCATTAAAGTCTATTCTAGAAGAGTAATTTATTTTTCTAAGTGACAATACGTCAAGGGATATCAGATATATGAACAACGTGTATATGTTAACAGTAAATAAAAGAAAAGCATGCAAATGCAAGTTTAAAAAGCAACAATTTAAGCAAAAAAAATAAAAGAAAGAACATTATATACTATTCACATTAAATAAGAATAAAATACACACAAAGATCAAATTAATGACAATGCATTGTTATGCCAACCTACCACTTTATTTACCACTTTAATTTTCAAGAAGCAAAAACCCGCTTCCTTGATTTGCTCTCACTTCAATTCTAATTTTATAAATCAGTAAGATAAGCGAACACGGATCAAAACGTAAATATGCAAACCAGTTTTTGTAAATATATGTGTGTCCTTGTGTCCTTGTGATCGCGAATCATCCGTGCAGAAGGTCTTTGAAAGTGAGTCAATACTTTAACGAATGTCAATTTAATGAATATACTTGCACATATCTAGGTGGATTACATGATAAGTTGAATAAGCTGGGCGTCTAGGTAATAAACATAATGTGTATCGCGGCCGGGTTTTACGGAGTAGTTCTATTAAAACACTTCACAAACGAACAATATACAAGAAAATTAAGAATGTTAAATTAAGTCATGTGCCAAAGATGTTCCTATAAGTTCAAGTTCGAATACTAAAATATTTTATATATCTTACCATTTTATGTATATTATCAATCCAAGTTGTAATTGTGGCGCACAAAACTAAATACTGTATTATTTTTGTGGTAACGGTTTACAAATGTAGCCAGTTAATCCTTGGTTTGTCGGCAGAGCAATATAAGCAAAGCAGTATCCGCTTATTGTTATATTAGTATTGCCTGTCAGGTTGATCTCTATACTAGCGTTTAAAAAATCATCACCGTGGCCTATCATATCAAATCACCAATCTGTAACATGTATACGTCTGGCATGAGAAGATGCAGGCAGTTAAAGGTATGGTGTTTCACATTTAGTTGTAGACTTGTCCATTGTATGTATTTATATTTTTAAATGAAGGTAATTATTAAACATTATTGTTGTGCATAAATATGCCGAATTATTAAGAACAATGCTAAACAATGAAATGATCAACATTGGCAGGAACTGCATGATATATTTATATTTTTTTTAAATCAAACACAATCAGTTATATTACAGCGGTGCACAACTGTAATCATACTATACCGCTTAAATCTTACTCACAGTGTAGTGCGCTACCTAAGGTATTAAAAGCATACCAAGTAACGTGTAAGTTAGGCTTCCTTTCAAATATATTCACCAAGAATCGTGTGATCAAGCCCCTACCCCCACCCCCACCCCCACTTCAAATACATTCACCAAGTATCGTGTAAGCTAGGCCCCCATTCAAATATATTCACCAAGTATCGTGTAAGCTAGGCTCGCCTTCAAATATATTCACCAAGTATCGTGTAAGCTAGGCTCGCCTTCAAATATATTCACCAAGAAACGTGCACGCTGGGCTCCCCTTCAAATATGTTAACCAAGTATCGTGTAAGGTAGGCCTCCATTCAAATATATTCACCAAGTATCGTGTAAGCTAGGCCCCCATTCAAATATATTCACCAAGTATCGTGTAAGCTAGGCCCCCATTCAAATATATTCACCAAGTATCGCGTAAGCTAGGCCCCCACTTCAAATATATTCAGCAAGTATCGTGTAAGCTAGGCTCAACTTCAAATATATTCATCAACTATCGTGTAAGCTAGACTTACCTTCAAATATATTCACCAAGTATCGTGTAAGCTAGACTTACCTTCAAATATATTCACCAAGTATCGTGTAAGCTAGGCTCAACTTCAAATATATTCACCAAGTATCGTGTAAGCTAGGCTCCCCTTCAAATATATTCACCAAGTATCGTGTCAGCTAGGATCAATTTCAAATTTATTTACCAAGCATCGTGTAAGCTAGGCTCAACTTCAAATATATTCACCAAGTATCGTGTACGCTTGGTCCCCCTTCAATTATATTCATCAAGTATCGTGTAAGCTAGGCTCAATTTCAAATTTATTTACCAAGTATCGTGTAAGCTAGGCTCAACTTCAAATATATTCACCAAGTATCGTGTAAGCTGGGCCGTCCTTCAAATATCTTCATCAAGTATCGTGTAAGCTAGGCTCAACTTCAAATATATTCATCAAGTATCGTGCAAGCTAAGCTCAACTTCAAATATATTCACCAAGTATCGTGTACGCTTGGTCCCCCTTCAAATATATTCAACAAGTATCGTGTAAGCTAAGCTCAACTTCAAATATATTCACCAAGTATCGTGTACGCTTGGACCCCTTCAAATATGTTCAGCAAGTATCGTGTAAGCTAGGCTCAACTTCAAATATATTCATCAAGTATCGTGCAAGCTAAGCTCAACTTCAAATATATTCACCAAGTATCCTGTACGCTTGGTCCCCCTTCAAATATATTCACCAAGTATCGTGTAAGCTAAGCTCAACTTCAAATATATTCACCAAGTATCGTGTACGCTTGGACCCCTTCAAATATGTTCAGCAAGTATCGTGTAAGCTAGGCTCAACTTCAAATATATTCACCAAGTATCGTGTACGCTTGGCCCCGCTTCAAATATATTCACCAATTATCGTGTACGCTTGGCCGCCCTTCAAATATATTCACCAAGTATCGTGTAAGCTAGGCTCAACTTCAAATATATTCACCAAGTATCGTGGAAGCTGGGCCGTCCATCAAATATATTCACCAAGTATCGTGTACGCTTGCCACCTCCACCCCCCCCCCCCCCCCCTTTCAAATATATTCACCAGTATCCTGTAAGGTAGACTTCCCTTCAAATATATTCACCAAGTATCGTGCAAGCTCGACTTCCCTTCATATATATTCACCAAGTATCGTGTAAGCTAGGCTCCCCTTCAAAAATATATTCACCAAGTATCCTGTAAGGTAGACTTCCCTTCCAATATATTCACCAAGTATCGTGTAAGCTGGGCCGTCCTTCAAATATATTCATCAAGTATCGTGTAAGCTAGGCTCAACTTCAAATATATTCACCAAGTATCGTGTACGCTTGGCCCCTATTCAATTATATTCATCAAGTATCGTGTAAGCTAGGCTCAACTTCAAATACATTCACCAAGTTTCGTGTAAGCTGGGCCGTCCTTCAAATATATTCACAAAGTATCGTGTAAGCTGGGCCGTCCTTCAAATATCTTCATCAAGTATCGTGTAAGCTAGGCTCAACTTCAAATATATTCATCAAGTATCGTGCAAGCTAGGCTCAACTTCAAATATATTCACCAAGTATCGTGTACGCTTGGTCCCCCTTCAAATATATTCAACAAGTATCGTGTAAGCTAAGCTCAACTTCAAATATATTCACCAAGTATCGTGTACGCTTGGACCCCTTCAAATATATTCACCAAGTATCGTGTAAGCTAGGCTCAACTTCAAATATATTCACCAAGTATCGTGTACGCTTGGCCCCCCTTCAAGTATATTCACCAAGTATCGTGTACGCTTGGCCGCCCTTCAAATATATTCACCAAGTATCGTGTAAGCTAGGCTCAACTTCAAATATATTCACCAAGTATCGTGTAAGCTAGGCTCAAGTTCAAATATATTCACCAAGTATCGTGTAAGCTAGACTTACCTTCAAATATATTCACCAAGTATCGTGTAAGCTAGGCTAAACTTTAAATATATTCACCAAGTATCGTGGACGCTTGGCCCCCCTTCAAATATATTCACCAAGTATCGTGTAAGCTAGGCTCAACTTCAAATATATAAACTAAGTATCGTGTACGCTTGCCCCCCCCCCCCTTCAAATATATTCACCAATTATCGTGTACGCTTGGCCCCCCTTCAAATATATTCATCAAGTATCGTGTAAGCTAGGCTCCCCTTCAAAAATATATTCACCAAGTATCCTGTAAGGTAGACTTCCCTTCCAATATATTCACCAAGTATCGTGTAAGCTGGGCCGTCCTTCAAATATATTCATCAAGTATCGTGTAAGCTAGGCTCAACTTCAAATATATTCACCAAGTATCGTGTACGCTTGGCCCCTATTCAATTATATTCATCAAGTATCGTGTAAGCTAGGCTCAACTTCAAATACATTCACCAAGTTTCGTGTAAGCTGGGCCGTCCTTCAAATATATTCACAAAGTATCGTGTAAGCTGGGCCGTCCTTCAAATATCTTCATCAAGTATCGTGTAAGCTAGGCTCAACTTCAAATATATTCATCAAGTATCGTGCAAGCTAGGCTCAACTTCAAATATATTCACCAAGTATCGTGTACGCTTGGTCCCCCTTCAAATATATTCAACAAGTATCGTGTAAGCTAAGCTCAACTTCAAATATATTCACCAAGTATCGTGTACGCTTGGACCCCTTCAAATATATTCACCAAGTATCGTGTAAGCTAGGCTCAACTTCAAATATATTCACCAAGTATCGTGTACGCTTGGCCCCCCTTCAAGTATATTCACCAAGTATCGTGTACGCTTGGCCGCCCTTCAAATATATTCACCAAGTATCGTGTAAGCTAGGCTCAACTTCAAATATATTCACCAAGTATCGTGTAAGCTAGGCTCAAGTTCAAGTATATTCACCAAGTATCGTGTAAGCTAGACTTACCTTCAAATATATTCACCAAGTATCGTGTAAGCTAGGCTAAACTTTAAATATATTCACCAAGTATCGTGGACGCTTGGCCCCCCTTCAAATATATTCACCAAGTATCGTGTAAGCTAGGCTCAACTTCAAATATATAAACTAAGTATCGTGTACGCTTGCCCCCCCCCCCCCCCCCCCTTCAAATATATTCACCAATTATCGTGTACGCTTGGCCCCCCTTCAAATATATTCATCAAGTATCGTGTAAGCTGGGCCGTCCATCAAATATATTCACCAAGTATCGTGTACGCTTGCCCCTCCCCCCCCCCTTCAAATATATTCACCAGTATCCTGTAAGGTAGACTTCCCTTCAAATATATTCACCAAGTATCGTGCAAGCTCGACTTCCCTTCATATATATTCACCAAGTATCGTGTAAGCTAGGCTCCCCTTCAAATATATTCACCAAGTATCCTGTAAGGTAGACTTCCCTTCCAATATATTCACCAAGTATCGTGCAAGCTCGACTTCCCTTCATATATATTTACCAAGTATCGTGTAAGCTAGGCTCAACTTCAAATATATTCACCAAGTATCGTGTAAGCTAGGCTCAACTTCAAATATATTCACCAAGTATCATGTAAGCTAGGCTCACCTTCAAATATTTTTACCAAGTATCGTGTAAGTTGGGCTCAACTTCAAATATATTCACCAAGCATCGTGTAAGTTAGGCTCAACTTCAAATATATTCACCAAATATCGTGCAAGCTCGACTTCCCTTCATATATATTCACCAAGTATCGTGTAAGCTAGGCTCAACTTCAAATATATTCACAAAGTATCGTGTAAGCTATGCTCCCCTTCAAATATATTCATCAAGTATCATATAAGGTAGACTTCCCTTCAAATATATTCACCAAGTATCGTGTAATCTAGGCTTACCTTCAAATATATTCACCAAGTATCGTGTAAGCTAGGCTCCTCTTCAAATATGTTTACCAGGTATCGTGTAAGCTAGGCTCAACTTCAAATATATTCACCAAGTATCGTGTAAGCTAGGCTCAACTTCAAATATATTCAACAAGTATCGTGTAAGATAGGCTCAACTTCAAATATATTCACCAAATATCGTGTAAGCTAGACTTACCTTCAACTATATTTACCAAGTATCGTGTAAGCTAGGCTAAACTTTAAATATATTCACCAAGTATCGTGGACGCTTGGCCCCCCTTCAAATATATTCACCAAGTATCGTGTAAGCTAGGCTCAACTTCAAATATATACACTAAGTATCGTGTACGCTTGGCCCCCCCCCCCTTCAAATATATTCACCAATTATCGTGTACGCTTGGCCCCACTTCAAATATATTCATCAAGTATCGTGTAAGCTGGGCCGTCCATCAAATATATCCACCAAGTATCGTGTACGCTTGCCACCTCCCCTCCCCCCCCCCTTCAAATATATTTACCAGTATCCTGTAAGGTAGACTTCCCTTCAAATATATTCACCAAGTATCGTGCAAGCTCGACTTCCCTTCATATATTTTCACCAAGTATCGTGTAAGCTAGGCTCCCCTTCAAAAATATATTCACCAAGTATCCTGTAGATAGACTTCCCTTCAATAATATACTCACCAAGTATCTTGTAAGCTGGGCCGTCCTTCAAATATATTCATCAAGTATCGTGTAAGCTAGGCTCAACTTCAAATATATTCATCAAGTATCGTGTACGCTTGGCCCCTATTCAATTATATTCATCAAGTATCGTGTAAGCTCGGCTCAACTTCAAATACATTCACCAAGTTTCGTGTAAGCTGGGCCGTCCTTCAAATATATTCACAAAGTATCGTGTAAGCTGGGCCGTCCTTCAAATATCTTCATCAAGTATCGTGTAAGCTAGGCTCAACTTCAAATATATTCATCAAGTATCGTGCAAGCTAGGCTCAACTTCAAATATATTCACCAAGTATCGTGTACGCTTGGTCCCCCTTCAAATATATTCAACAAGTATCGTGTAAGCTAAGCTCAACTTCAAATATATTCACCAAGTATCGTGTACGCTTGGACCCCTTCAAATATATTCACCAAGTATCATGTAAGCTAGGCTCAACTTCAAATATATTCACCAAGTATCGTGTACGCTTGGCCCCCCTTCAAGTATATTCACCAAGTATCGTGTACGCTTGGCCGCCCTTCAAATATATTCACCAAGTATCGTGTAAGCTAGGCTCAACTTCAAATATATTCACCAAGTATCGTGTAAGCTAGGCTCAAGTTCAAATATATTCACCAAGTATCGTGTAAGCTAGACTTACCTTCAAATATATTCACCAAGTATCGTGTAAGCTAGGCTAAACTTTAAATATATTCACCAAGTATCGTGGACGCTTGGCCCCCCTTCAAATATATTCACCAAGTATCGTGTAAGCTAGGCTCAACTTCAAATATATACACTAAGTATCGTGTACGCTTGCCCCCCCCCCCCCCCCCCCCCCCCCCCCCCCCCCCCCCCCCCCCCCCCCCCCCCCCCCTTCAAATATATTCACCAATTATCGTGTACGCTTGGCCCCCCTTCAAATATATTCATAAAGTATCGTGTAAGCTGGGCCGTCCATCAAATATATTCACCAAGTATCGTGTATGCTTGCCCCCCCCCCCCTTCAAATATATTCACCAGTATCCTGTAAGGTAGACTTCCCTTCAAATATATTCACCAAGTATCGTGCAAGCTCGACTTCCCTTCATATATATTCACCAAGTATCGTGTAAGCTAGGCTCCCCTTCAAATATATTCACCAAGTATCCTGTAAGGTAGACTTCCCTTCCAATATATTCACCAAGTATCGTGCAAGCTCGACTTCCCTTCATATATATTCACCAAGTATCGTGTAAGCTAGGCTCAACTTCAAATATATTCACCAAGTATCGTGTAAGCTAGGCTCAACTTCTAATATATTCACCAAGTATCATGTAAGCTAGGCTCACCTTCAAATATTTTTACCAAGTATCGTGTAAGTTGGGCTCAACTTCAAATATATTCACCAAGTATCGTGTACCATTGGCCCCCTTCAAATATATTCACCAAGTATCGTCAAAGCTAAGCTCAACTTCAATTAAATTCACCAAGTTTCGTGTAAGCTAAGCTCAACTTCAAAAATATTCACCTAGTATCGTGTAAGCTATGCCCAACTTTAAATATATTCACCAAGTATCGTGTAAGCTAGGCTCCCCTTCGAATATATTCACCAAGTATCATGTATGCTAAACTTCCCTTCTAATATATTCACCAAGTATCGTGTAAGCTAAGCCCCACTTCAAACATATTCACCAAGTATCGTGTAAGCTAGGCCCCCTTCAAATATATTCCCCAAATATGGTGTAAGCTAGGCACACCTTCAAATATATTCACCAAGTATCGTGTAAGCTAGACTTCCCTTCAAATATATTCACCAAGTATCGTGTAAGCTAGGCCCAACTTTAAATATATTTACTAAGAATCGTGTAAGCTAGGCTCTCCTTCGAATATATTCACCAAGTATCATGTAAGCTAGACTTCCCTTCAAATAAATTCACCAAGTATCGTGTAAGCTAGGGCCCCTTCAAATATATTCTCTAAGTATGGAGTAAGCTAGGCACACCTTCATATTTATTCACAAAGTATCGTGTAAGCTAGGCTGCCTTTCAAAAATATTCACCAAGTATCTTGTGAGCTAGGCTCCCCTTCAAATATATTCACTAAGTATCATGTAAGCTAAGCTCCCCTAAAATACCTACCAACAGATTTGTCAGCTTGACTCGTCTTAAACATGCACATCTTCTAGTGTTTCAACTAGGCACCTAAAGTACTCATAAGATAGGTCATCAGCTGAGCTTCTTTAAAGTCATACACATCAAATAATGATTCAGCTTAGATGAACCTGAATTCACATATACGAATATGTCACATGTGTCATGAATTCGAACGAGTTCATCGCACCATGTGTGACATATTCGTGTCAAAGTAGGTGTTGCGATTTTTTCGAACACCCTTTTGGAGACACCTGTTCGTACGTACTCATTTTTCACAACTTTAGTCATAAATATGTGAATAATTCGTATGAATGTTTCACACATAATACAAACTTATATGTTTATGATCTGGGTCTGTGTGAAGTTGGAAGAACAACTTATGAGTTCCATAATTGAAAAAAAGAATGTGTGTGTGATTTGCGTTTCTATGTGAGGCATTATATTTCAGAGTGTAAGGGCCGATTCTGAGCAAGTTTCATAACCAATCAACAATATAAATGTAACAGAATAGAAAAAGACGCATAAAACATGGAAAAGAGATTACTTCCACGATATTTGACGCCAGACTTTCATAGTTGCAGGGTAGGGAAGCTAGATGTATTTTTAATTGAAATTGATTACCCCTTTACCTTTTCCTTCTATCTATATAAAATACAAGTACCTTCTTTGTGTTAGTTTTTTGTCTCAAAATACATTAACTGTTACATTTATCCTTAATCTAATGTTCAAGTAACGTTTTCTAGACGGGACGGAGTATTGATATACATATTATTCTGTCTAGTTATATAAGTCTTAAATTAAAACGTTAATTAGATCAGAAGCTCAAAAGGGGTAAAGAGAGTTATGTTTCATTAATATTATCAACATTGTTTTTGTTACTTGTTTGCAATGAATCGTTCTAATATAGATATCATATATAAGAATACCATGTTAGTGTTGATATGGATAAATGTTATTATGCGAGGCTTAGCAAATCAGAAAGCTTTGCCGATTATGGGGCATAATTACGCGATAAATGAGTTTCGTTCACGTTTAGAGCAGGTGCGCGAATATCGGCTGATAAAGCTAATCTTTATCACACGGGTTATATCAATCGATATATACAGAGATGGTGGGATAAACAGTTTGTTTGTTTTTCATTTTAGAGATAGTAGAAAATTAATTCGTATAAATAATTTTCTGAGAAAGCCTAATTCAGCACTTTCGTCAGGACAACATTATTATTGTGCGTAGAGCAATTGTTCGAAATTCATGTCTTAACAACGGAAGCCGCATATTTCGTATAATCGGTCAGCGGGTTGAGCGTATGTATAACGACATAGCAATTATACGTAAAATCGATCGTACTTTCAAACTTGTTTATAGAAATCAACAGACTTTTCTGAAGTCAGTTATTGCACATGTTAAACTGTAGTAAATGATACCAAAATAACTTAGTATTATGTTACTTTATCAGTTTTCTAGATTAATATAGGGCATCACGGCGTTAGCATTGTCCGAAAATGTTGATGAACATCTTAATATACACAAATTTCGTCATTAACACACAATTACGGGTTAAAAAAAGGCCAAACTGTCTCTAGATTTATTTTCAAGCAACGAAAAAAAACACCTGTTATAAATGTTGTACTTGTATTATCATCTTATTTTGCTATTTTTAATTAAAAATGCATTAAAGTATCAATATTAGATATTAGAATTTATTTTTATGATAAGTTACAATTTACTATTTAATCAAATATAGTATGTTGGAAAGCTGTCGCTATTTGTAACGTTTACCAAAATAAAACAAGTTTCTTTCAAAACGCTCTACACGCATATAAAATTACCACAACCTTACCGAAAAACGATCTGTATGATAAACTGGGATTCATACGTGATTTTGAAATATTCGGTTTTCAGTTATGTACTTATATACTGTTACTTAAGAGAACACACACACACACACACACACACACACACACACACACACACACACACACACACACACACACACACACACACACACACACACACACACACACACACACACACACACACACACACACACACACACACACACACACACACACACACAAACACACACACACACACACACACACACGCACAAACACACACACACACACACATACAAACAAAAACAAAACAAGAGGCCGTTAAAAATGAAATTGAAATAAACCATATTGCGGATAAACCGTCCGTAGAACGGCATTTCTTTTGTTAAAATTGTATTTTACAAAAGCAACATGACGACCAAACAGAGTTAATGTTCCATAAACTCTATTGGTGTGAGAAGTTTCCAAGCTTTCTTTGCAACAAGAGAGAAAATTTAGATATAGACTAATCATTCCCCTTCACCAATTGCAAAACGCAAAATCACACTAACATATAAAACATAAGAAACTAATAGCAATGTCAAGCAAAAAGGTGGGTTCTCAATGACGTACCGAGACCAGAACCCCTGGAGAACATGATGACAGGGATAAAAGTACCAGAAAGACTTTTATGTTCTTAAACTCTTCAACCCCTGCCACCGCCGTGCAAACAAAGAGGTAAACATCACGATCAACTGTTGATGGGTCATTCGCCCATCAGGCAGACTTGAATACCCTTCAAGTTATATTCCTTACATTTGTATTTACTAAAGGGATATGATCAAAGTAAGGGTCATATTAGTGTTGTTTTTTACTTAATATCTCTCAATGGGCACATTTTAAATTGCAGATTAATAATACACCTTTTTTTTACCCTTACAAGTGAAATAATTTTTTGAAAACAATCGAGAATCAGTTTTCTCTTCCCCCCCCCCCCTTTTTCTTTAAACAAGCTTCATCAATCGTCAAAGTAACAACTATGCTTCTCAAAGACGTTTTAATTTATGCTCCACACACCCTTCCAAAAAGGGGGTTATTAAGCATGGAGCTATTCATAGTTATGGTTCTTGGCACTGCACGAAACGCTGTATCGTTTTTCAAAATAACATCTCAGTATCTTTGATATTTACCTGAGCACCGATATAGATAAATGACTGCAGACGGACGGACGGACTGACTGACCGATTGTCGGAGAGATGCACGGACAGGCGGCACAGGCTACACTATCTTTCCCTCGCTAAGAGAAGAATAAAATGCCCTCCAATTGATCCGTCTAAGTGTCATACACAGATGTTAAGAATATGTGAAAATTTTGTATGAACAAAGTTTTATAAAATGTTTATCCACCTTTTTGGACATGTGAGGAATTCGTATTTTGGTCAATGGGGGGTATGGGTTCTGAACTGTTTTTCCACATATGCGTGACATATTCGTATGTATTTGTCACACAAGATGTAAGGAATTCGTACGAATTCTTCACACATATGACATAGCCGTATGTGTGAAAATTCCGGTTCAACACATCTAGGTTGTTTCCAAGTAACCTATCAGCTAACCCCCATCTTAAATCATAATCAGCAAGATGTGTCTCTTTAACGTGCCGGCGTGCTTTATTGGTACATACATGTATAGGTACATGTGCCTATCAGAAAGAAGACAATTCAAACCGAATTTATCTTGTTAATATTCGTTAAAAATAGACAATATAAACACAGAGTATAACATGCGAAGACATGAATATACACAAAGCAAATGTTGCTGTTGCTGCTGATGCTGCTGCAGGTGCTGATGATTGTGATATTTATTATGGATTTCGGAAATGATAATTTTGACTATAGTATTAAAGTCTGGAGCTGGTCAGAGTGATGATGAGGAGGAGGAGGAGGAGGAGGAGGAGGAGGAGGAGAAGGAGGAGGAGATGGGGAGGACTTGGAATTATTATGATCACAGTTATGATTTAAACTAATGAAAATGTATGAGCTAAAAACTTAGGACAACAACCCATCCCCACCACCACCCCGAGACAATGGACCAAATCCTGTCAGGTCATTTAAGTACTTGTGGACAGAATATCGCTTGTCAATGTTTGTCAATGTAAAATTTTATAAGGCGAACAAAATTTCTACCGTGAACCGACTAAAGCGGACACAATATCCCCACCGCACCCCAGAATCAACCCCCGATCCCCATCCCTCCCTCTTTACATGCATATACAAATGTGACAAATGTCACATAGATAAGGTATTTCAAGTTTGACGGCTTCATTGTACTGCTTAATTGACGCCCCTTCATTAATATGTTTGCTTGATTATATAGATTCGGCTATTTAATCAATATTGTCAGAACCTATCCACAGATATGACGTAAACAGATCATTAAATTATAATCCCGTTGTCTAATTACTGCATAGCAAAGAAAAAGATCAACTGCATGTGTTCCATAGGGGAACACAGCTAGATTAACAATAAATACAAAACAGTTCAATAAAAGGAGTAGAATATATATATAAGTCTCATTATAACTCGAACTTAAAAAATAATTGAAAACCTGTGTGATTATGTTTCGTTTTCAGAAATAACTCTAAGCAAAACTGCTACTGCTGCATTAGAAATCTCAATGTTCGGGGGAGCGGGGCGTTGGGGAGTTGGCGTGGGGGTGGGAAGATTGTTTACCTTGTCAATTTCTTGGTGGGGATTTGTCCGCCTTGGCAAAGTCAGGGTGAGGATTCTGTCCGTCTGCCTTTTTTTTAGATTCATTGTCAGTCTAAAACCTGCAGAGATAAGAAAGAGTTTGTGTTAGTGTGGTGTTTACATGTGAATCTCAAGCCATTTTGAATATTTTTATGTTCCAAGATGTGAAGCGACACACTTTATTATTTCATAGATTTGGTCGGCCATTTTTGTCAAATAAATAAAACATGATCATTACTTACTCTTATTAATCCATATATTTAAATACTACAAATAACTTTTTAACAGTTACTAGAACGAAAATTTCACCTGTTATATGCTTTTGTACTCTTCCTCATGTTATACTAAATGTGTATCTCAGTGAAAATAATAAAAGTATTGTATGTCAGTCTTATTAACTATAAACCATTCTGCTGCTAGCGTGAGGCAGGGAATTTACTAGCCAAAAACAATTCATCGTTTCCTGAAAAGGTCTTACACCATGCTGTTCATTTGTGCCCGAGATGGGTGGGGACAGAGAAGCATAAATACCAACTCGTCATAGCAAATAGAAATTTCCTATGCTGCAGTTAGCTTTTTTTAAAATCACGCGACCACTTATGTTTGAGAAATTTTTTATCATTATCCGGGTAGTCCACTCTGACGTCTGCTAAAGCCGAGATCACCATCATGCTTATTTATTGGTTTGAAAAGAATGAAGGGTGATTTCCTTCGCAATTTGTACTGTTTAAAACATATATATTAAGTGTTCAAAATCTTCATTACTCAGATAAAAATATAAGATTATGCAGAAGTTATGCCTCAATTTTGTCTAAACAATTGAAAAATATCGTTACATGCATTTGATATAGGCAAATAGTCGAATACATGTTTTAACAACAGGCATGTAGCACCATTTTTCATACAAAAATAAATATTTTTAAAGGCACTGACATTGGCTTTACTTTGAGAAGCCAAAACTCACCCCCTCCCCCGCCCAAGGTATTAGCATGCTAGTAGATTCAAGGTCGAGCACACTTACATGGGTATAAAACAAACACTAATCATTGCGGAGAGGTCCTAAAAGAATCTAAACTTGAGTCAAATGGGTTTCCAAATGGAGCCCGTTCTTTGCTAACATATTTTCTTTTTGTTTGTACCAATATTTCTGTATCAGCATGTCGTGAGTAATAAACGTATTTTGAAGATGGCCAGAAGATTAATTATTTCCTTGTTTCACTGGACTTGTGAATGGTTGGTCAAGAAACACCAATTATCTTGTCACTGAAAAGCTGGTATTTGTAAACAACGGTCTCTTTCTAAGTTGTATAACTCAAGTTATAACTCACCTCATAGCATGTAGAATTTTAATAATTCTACATGTTAAAAACGGTTTTTTAACATTTTTACATGACACATCATAGTCGCTTTTCATTCCACGGAGAGAGAGAGAGAGAGAGAGAGAGAGAGAGAGAGAGAGAGAGAAAGAGAGAAAGATGGAGAGAGAGTGAGATAGATAGAGAGAGAGAGACTACGAGGGCTAGCTGACCTATTTAAAAGAGACATTATCGATTGCACTATATGGAGCAGACACATTTTAAAAGCAGAGCGGTTCATCCGTTTTGCAACCAAACGATATCAACACCTACTAACCACGGCTGGAACGGATTTTGCGCTAAGCAAGAATTGTTTCTATTTAAAAAGCATGACAACGAATTTTCTAGCAAAATATGTGTTAGAATTTAGACTTCAGTTCTATGGAACAAACAATATACAATCAAACGGGAATAATACCAGAAGTTATATCCATACTACAGCAATATAAACTTGTTTAACAGCACATAAAGCTTCATAAAGCATTGAATTGAACACAATCGTTGATACAGTCATCAAGAAACATTTTCCGTCATCGTGGGGCGACGGAACCTTAGAAAGGCGACGTTTTCATAATCTTTCGAAATGCACATCCCTGCATAGTTCCGTCAATACTGTGGTCAACTGCATACTCGAAAAGTGACGTTATATGTGCCCATATTTCATAAGTGCTATTGACTGATACTAGAAATATAAGCTCAGCTACTAAATGTTCACTGTGTCTTCATAAACATCAGATAAATACGAACATGCCGCATTCAAATGTCTGATAAGAGAATTAAGAGAAGCTTATAAAGAAATAAAAAGACCTGTGCTCTTTGAACAGTGTGTGTTGCAATATCTGTATTTGTTGATTCAACTTGTGATGTAATAACAATACGATAATCTGCGACAATACACGCACTTTGCAACTTTACTGAAGAAAATAGTATTATTTTTTATAACAAGTACTTGCTTATTCATAAATGATGTACTGTCTACTATTTGTAGGTATTACTATTCTAACAATGAGAACGCAAGGAATTTATAATACATACTAATAATGTGGCTATATTTGTTTTAGTGTCAGTTGGTATGGACATTTGTTTGTCACAGGTACACACTTATTTAAGAAACTGTTTAGTTCGTTTTCAAATTAACAAAATGCCATTAACAACGTACACGTATATCTATTTACATATAAAACCTGTTCAACGCAATATTTCTATTAAATATGGCATTTTATCACACTTTACCATATTGGATGTACGAATGAAATTAGTTCATTAAATAAAGCATGTACAATATGAACATCACATCAAAGGATAACTTACTCGTGTTTCTTTTCGACAAGTTGTACTTTAACACACTTATTGTTCACACAAATCGTGACACTTATATGTAAATAATGTATCTAACAAATGTACAGTTTATTTCTTGACAATTCTACATGTAAATATTGTCTTAATCACAACGCTTTAGAATATTCATATCGCTATTACTTCCACCCAACCTCAATTGATCTTTAAACACATTTCCCCATTCCTTCATACTCTAATCTTACATTTCATTGGGCCCTGATTTCGATCGTCGTTTAAAATATTTACTTTTCATCATGTGTATGTTTATACCGCATATACATTTGCTGGATGTTTGCACCTTTTGCTGCATGATCTGTTAGTATTTACCACTTAGGAATAATACATTGTATCTTATCCCTTTAAAAAGGAAATAAAATGAGATAACACTATGACAGCTAAGGGATGATAGATTGACAGCGACACATTGAAGGTAATAATCACTTCTTTTACTAAAGTTAGATTATTCAAAGCTCTTAAGAATAAGCCTAAGACAAATTTACGAATCATTAAGAGTATAACAACGCCCATATTAATGGGTATGTTTACGATAAGGAATTTGGGGATGCAACATGGATAACAATATTATATAGATGATATAAAACAACGTGTCTATGGAGGTATTATGGTTTTATTAGTTTAAACACTTTAACTTTAAGACGCCTTAAGGTAAAGCATGTGTAATAGAAAGTATAATGGAATTTGAAAATTAACTCAACGGGTGAGTTTTATACTTAAATGGAGATGTGTATGCCAAATTTAAAAAAAAAAAAAAAATCTCCACCCAGTTTTAAATTTATGGATAGTTTTGTCTTCTTAACTTGGTATTAGAAGTGTCTCTGTTTTGAAAATAACACGACTCCAAATAGTATGTTATATTCTCTTTTCTTAGAAGTTTTCTGCTATTGAGAATTATTTGGAAAAAGATAAACCATTAGACAAACCAACCAACATGTTAATGAATTGTTTGCCTCAAACTATCTCAAATATGTCATTAATTGTTTACAAACCCAACACGTTTAAGCCTGAATTTCTTTTTTTCTTGTTGTTGTTTTGTTCCTAAATCCCAGAGCTTTTGATAACCATATGATATTTTTTAGTGATACCTAAACTGTTCTATAAAGTATTTTGGGTTGATGCCGCAAAATAAAATACAAATAATTTCACTGCATGGTAATTTTTTGGACTTTAAATATATTGGGTAACGAATTTGTAATCAAATTTAGCAAAATTCATAGAATTAAAATTCATATACAGAAATAAAGTTAAAACATATACTTATTTCTTTCTTAATCTGGCTAAGTGATGCAGAAATAATTGTTAAATTAACATCTCGAAAGAAAACACGTTGATTATTCGTGCCCATACCGTGATTCGAACCGACTACCCCCAGTTTAGAAGTATATTTACCCTCATATTGATTCTTCGAGGTGTAGCATTACATTTGCTCTACCTTAAGCACATATCTCGTATCACGTGCTTTACTTCCTTATATATAATAAATTATGTAATGTGGACAGTTGTCTTGTTGGTAACAGTGGCATGCCTTCTGTGTGGATTAGTTCAAATGTTTACCACCCTTAAAGGGACACACCTGAGTAACATACAAAAGGAATAATGAGAATAAAGCATATTTGTTTAAACATTAATTATTAATTCATAATTCCTTAATTAAAACATTTGCACATGCTGTTTTTAAAGAATATAGCACTAACATGAAAAATATTTAGGCCAGCTAATATAAACAAATGAGTTCGGGAAATTAATTAGCCTTACCGCATCGGATGAACGTGAGGTCGCAAAGTTTCACGAGAACAATGGCCGTTGGAGTCGCTGGAGAGCGTAAGTAAATAATATTTTGCTCTAAATTTATGGTAGTTTTACATGAGTCTGCACACATTCTAGTTATTTTAAGTTTGTTCTATGATTGACGACGAGGTCAACGAGAAAGAAAGTGTCGAAGCCTTATTGTTAGTCACTAATCATGAAAAAAGAATCAGCTTTATTTACTGATGTTCATGATAACGGTGAACTTAAATGTTGCAATACTCATAGGACTTTGTCATATATTCTTATTAAAAACACATATTTACTAAAGAATGTTTTTAATGTCGTGTTTGTACATGCCACGACCAGAAAAGATTAGCATTGTTATTACATTTTAGTGTATGATGTGTACACATTAACGTGACCTTATATTTTGAGAAAACAAACTGGGATACATGCAATAGCTAATACAGGTCCATAATTCTTGCACTATTTTTGCTCTACTATAAATCTTGGCATCATATAGAGTATGTTTAGTATTTTTATTAAGAGTTTATAAGTATTTATTACTTTCTCGTGTTTTTTATTTGTTTGTTGTTGCATTCTTTATATATTTTAACTTGCATGTGTAATGTGGCCAGTTTGACTGTAACATGCCAGCAGTGTCTCTTCCTTGTTTTTAAATAGAGTTACTAATTTTTTTTTATAATTTGTAACTCAGTAAAGAAATGTTAGTTTGCTATCGTTATTTTCGGCCTTTTTTACCAAATTATTTATACATTGTTTTCAGTGTTTAAGTAAAACCTTATGCATTTGTTTTAATCGGACTTTCTTTTTTTTCTTAGATGTCTTCAATTGTGACATCAATGGAAATTAAAGATAAGGCATGATAAAAGATGGCGGTTGGACAAGATGATAAGTTGTAGGAGAGAAGTGAACTGGAATATTGTCAAAGGGCTAAGAAGAGTCTAGATGGTCAGCATGATTGCTGAAGAATAAGACAAATATGTATAAGCATTCTTTATATTGACTTTGCCACCTCCACAGATGTATTGTCTTTATTTAGTAACCATTTGCTGCTCAGGGACGTATTTACTGGGACCCCCAGGCACACAGTGCAGACCCTCACTTACCGGCTGCAGGTGGCTGGTTATCTTCGCACTCCTGTGTGCGCATACCAAACTGGCTATTTGGTGATAATATTTAAAATCACTAGATTAGTAATGAGAGACCAATCCATTTATAGCATTAAAATGCATTTTCTGAAAGCAAACTATTAAAAAATAGTATAAATCATACTAGCTATACTAATGTACAATATAAAATAATCAGTTACATACTAGTTTCCTCATGCTTTGCTTTTTGTATAGTGGATTAATGTCACTGATTTAACCTAATAGTCTTAACAGATTACTTATTAAATGTTATTTTTTCAATTAAACATACTGTTAAACACTTAGAGGGCTTGCTTTAGTATGTGAATAAATATGAATAAGAACTTAAAATTATTGTTAATATTTTCATGTCGTGTACTATTCTTCAGAAAAAAAGAGTCTTATTTCGCTATGGACCTGACTGAATAGCATCCGTATGACTCATTCAACACGTGACCCCTTGATGTACCCATTGACCCCTCGATGTGACATCATGGTGAATCTGACAATGATCTAAGACAATGTACTTCAGTCAAATGCCAGTAAAGTAATTTTAACCTCTTTCCAATTAAAATTGCACTATTATCACGGTGAAAAATACGTACGTTTTGGTCTTACATATGGACAACTTTAATTTGAAATCATTCTCGACTTGAGGTTGGGTGCTACAAAGTTCATTTCTCATCGCAGTCGTTAGAAATTTGTTATATACACAGACGTACGGCGGGCTATCAATGCTGGTTGGGTCTATCTACAAGGGAGCAAGACAAGGTAAGCCAATACTGGAGCCCTGAGTTCGATACCAGGCCTTGACGTAGACAGTGGTTAAATGGTAGTGGTATAGCTCTCTTGCTACTACTCAAGTAAATATAAGGGTAGTTCCACGACTAGTGGATCTTGTGTCAGGATAATGTTAGTGGGTTTGGTATTATGCCAGCTATTCATAACATGGTATACACAGTGAAGGCAGCACCATATATGCATCAAGCGGACACAGTCTCTAGATAATTGATATACTGTTGAAGTGAAGATAAACACAACACACATATTTACAAAGTTTGTTAACTTTCCTAAATCTAAATGATGTTTGTTTATATACACATCTACATGTATATTCAAATTGTGTCAAATTTTCAAAGGAATGCCTAATAGATAAGTAAGAAATAGCAGGTGTAATGTAAGCAAGCATAGATTTTGCATAACAGAAATTATAAGAAGTTGAACAGTTGGAACTAGTGTATAGTGCACTGCCTGAATCATTTGTGTCTTAAATTTTACATTTTTTTTTGCAACAGACCTATTGCTTTATTTACTGATTAAAATTACTTGTTTCTGCTGTTTTTTTATTTAATGGGTTTATCGTCCTACCAACAGTATTTCAGTTATCCGGAGACGTTGTTCACTTGAAGCAGACATAGTGCTACCTTCACTGTATAGCATGCCATGAACACCTGACATGATACCACACCCAGTCACATTACCCTGACACCAGATCAACCAGTCATGGAACGACCCTTATATTTGCTTGAGCGTTTACAGGGGAACTACACCACTGCTATTTCTAACGACTGTTGCGGCCAGGGATTGAACCAGGAGCCTGCTGTACCTGGAACCAACGCACTACCGATTGCTCTACCAGATCCGGGCTCTGCTTCTTTATTGCAGGAGTTAAACGTTCTAGTGTATTATACACACATTAATAATTTAAGCAAAAATGAGCTTAAATCCTATTCCTAATGACCCCTCTTTTTTCAGAACATTCAGTGGATCATTACAGAGCTGGGTTCTTCAATGTATGGACATGTTTATAAAAGGATGCAATCTTTGAAAATGACACTGTACACCCACAAGTCTTGCTTCAGTCAACTGATTTTTATTATATATTTTAAGAAAGTGTTTATAGCTTGTTTTTTATGAGTTAAAAGTAGCTTTTCACGTGTATGACAATGATGTAATGCGTTTTGGAATTAAATTGTTTTTAGCTATGTCTTTGTCATTTTTTTTAAATTCCCTTCTTACACCAATTAAAATGTTGGAGAATATGTATGTATGATATGTCTAACCTTTTTCAAATAATAAAATACACTTAGGTGAAATAATGCACCAGCATGCATCTTCTTCTGACTTTTACACGGAAATTAACGAACTGTTATTTATTGATACATGATTTACATTTTTGAATATGGTGCCAGGAAGAAAAATGTATCTCATTTGTTGGATGCATTCATGACTGTAGATGATAAGTTTAGAATCATGTTAATGTTGGTGCATGATACTTTAAAGAACAAAGCAACATCTTTTTAAGAAATTCTTTTATTTTAATAGGCAATATACTTCAATATAAAAAGTTAGTTCTGCAATGAGTGTTACTTTTATATGTCTGAACAGAAATATAAATAGTTTACACTGCATACTGAGGTGTATATATTAAACACGTTTAGCACTGCCCCCATAACTGTATACAATTCATTGCAGTAGGAGTTTTCACATTTTAGCTTTATATTTGATCATCTACATAAAGTGCAAAAAACTAGAGGTCTCACATAATCAGACGTTGGCCTTGGGTTGGCAGCTTTTGAGCAGGAGTTTGTGTAACTGAAATAAAACTCGATGGTAGAGCATATGCAAAATCATGAACTTGTTTAATATAATTTTAACTCCTCGTAATCATATACAAGAAGTTAATAAAGAAATTGAATTAAAGGCATCACATAGATATGTTACAATCCTTTAAATGTCTTTACTTCAAGTCTTATGTTAATCTGTTAGATAATGATAAGCTGTAGCATAATAATGCGCATCAACTGCTATGTTTCAGTTAAATGATATCATCAAATGGGATAATGAAAAAAGTTTGATGTGAGGTATGATACTTGTTTTTTTTTTGTTTTGTGTGTGTGTGTGTGTGTGTGTGTGTGTGTGTGTTGCACATTGTATCAATACAAGCTACCAATTATCCCAGCATTTAGCAAATTAGTCTTAAATTCCCAAGACTTAACATTTAACACAAGATTAAAACATTTAAAACAAAAGGTAGATGTCATCTGGTGAGCTGGCAGATCATCTGGTTTTCAATATAAGGAGTCCCTTCATATAACTTCAAAACATTTTTCTCTATGACCACAGATGAGTAGGAAACACTTACATATGAAATAATAAAGTACACTAAATATTGCAGAATAAAGCTTGAAATATCAACATTAGTAAAAACTAAACCATGCTACAAAACAGTTATAAACATGTTTTCGTTATAATTAATATGGCTATGAAATGGTTTCAACTTGTACAGAGTTTGAAAAGTAATTGTTCACAGTTTTCATAATTTACAAGTTCTTCTTTTTTGCTTCTAATAGGCAAAAACTACTACAGAGAGTAATACAATATGTTGTTTTGATACCCCTGACCACTATGTCATATGTGAAATGTTTTCTTTTTCAAAACTTGTGTTAAGGTTGGAAAAATAATAGTGTTGCAACATTTCTGTCTAGTGTTTTAAAGGTACTGTGTTCAAACATTAACTAATTCATCTTCAAACTGTGCATGCAGTAATAACCATTAATTGTGCATGTCAATAATAAACAATATGCTGACTCAGACAATAGCGATGTTGTAACATAAAGATGCAGATCAATGGTTGTATATGACATGATCCTACACTTAACTGTGGCCAAGTTGTTTTAAGATGACTTAATTAGCAGATGGATGCAACTTTGCATCTATACAATAATGCATGTTGATAGTGTACATGTATCTGGCTAAAACAACTTCATTGATCAATGAACCACCTTTATTCAGATAAAGTCAGAAGAAAGACTTTTCTCATCTGAATGTGTTCCTTGATTATCAAGTATACCCACATGGTGGCTTTTTAAGGTGACAATAATGCTATAATGACAACAGATTGTCAAAAATCGAACATTGACAATAACCTAAGATTGGGTTTGAGCCTCAGTTGGTTTAAAAACTTTCATGAAGGAAAGTAAAACGACCTGCAATATTTAACAAGGTGTTAGATGTTTCTCCATGTATAACAACTGGACTGTCATAATCTTCCAAAACAGGGTGTTTTCATTAAAATCATGAACACAGAACAAGGGGTTGTCCATAGACAAGAGACGTAGGCCCTGTTGGACCATGGCCTCTCACCACATGAGTTCAACTTTCAGTTCGGGTAACGGACTTGAAGGGAAAAGGTTTTCACCCTGACCTCATATGCACCTGTGGTACTACCCACATATTTTCTGGGGTCTTCATTTATCATTGCTACTATGGACATACCTTCCTTCTTCAATATTTTTCTAAAACAACAACAACAATAAACAACTGACAGTAAATTATTCTGAAATACCGGATCAAGTAGAATCCACTCGAATGACTTAAGCATTTGCCCTCATTTCTGGAATATCCTGGTCTTGCTATCTAGTCACTGTTTCTGTCTTCCAAACGTCTCAATCCAGTGATATGCTGATTCCCTTAGTTATTGCACTTAGTAATCTTTACTTGTAGAGTAGTTCAGAACAACATGTAAATAGATGTGTTCTATACTAATTGGAAAACAAATTGCAGTGGCACTTAAATGATCTAATATCCAACATACAACTATTAATGGACGTGGAAGAACACAAATAAATGGTTCGTAGAACATGTTAACTGTATTTGCAGTTGTATCAATCATTAAAGTAATATCCAGCTGTAGATTTCCACTTTAAGTTCGTTATCCCATCTAAAAATCATACCCATGTAGCATAGAGAGAACAATATGCAGCCAGTCCGAGACTCGAAACCAGGACGCCTCGCCAACAGGCCAAATGCTCTACCGACTGAGCTTACCGGACAGCTTACACATTCTCACCCTTTCACCCGGCTACATACACCAGGGCAACTTGAAATGTGTCCTCAAATTTGCAAAGACCATTAGCTCTACATGCAACCCACAAGAACCCCTTAAGCACCTGTACCATAACGATCGCTTGTGATTTACGTTGCGCGTCATTGTAACATAGGGAGGAAAATGTCAGTCTGGGACTCGAACCCGAGAACCTTCGCCAACAGAGCGAATACTCTACCGCTTGAGCCAACCGGACCACTTACACACTCTCACCTAGCTTTCTCCCCTAGCTATTACACGGTTACACCCACACAGTGAGACGATAAGGATTTGAATGAGTTACAAGTCAGCAATCCTACCCCTTGGCATCATGCTGGTAAAACCAATATGATCAAAGAGTTGGGTTATTAACTATCTGGTGATGAAACACCAAAAAATGCATACTAACGTATTTCATGAGTATCATATGAATATTTTGCACATTAATTGATATGCTTGGATTAATTTAGTATATTTCCTAGAATGTTGCTTATCAATTATCAAATTGAGGTGAAACAAGAAGAGTATTTAATTTGCAGAAAATTGTGAAAAACGGATTATCTCTCAAAATAAAGATATCCTTTTGAATCCTTAAACATCGTATGAAATATTTTCTGTTCCGTTTTATTATTTTCTAACTACAAGCATTGGCAATATTTGTCTCTTCTGTATTATTCACATTAAAAGAAACGCAATATTGATAATATAAGAACAAAAATGAAGTAACCATTATAATGAAGTGAGGTCAACTTTACTGACATGACCCTTTATCACAATCTGTATTGATATACATATTTTTACTTTTCTGTTTTAATGGCAAATAAAACCATGGAGTTGGGGTGTCTGTCCTTTCCTACTGTAGCATGGGAAAGTATGTTTGTGTAGGTTCAGGTGTAGACATCCCTTTCTTCTCTTTGTTTCTTTCTTTGCTGGCCTGGCATCTTTCTTGAAGCTAAAAGACATTAGTACATATTTTATGAAGATTAACAATTGTCATCTCTAATTTCTAATATTATATAAATTTTAAACTGAATTGTATGACATCTCTAACTTGCAGGAAATCCAATGCCTTTGAGTGCTATTGTATTAGTGTCCCCACTTTAAGACGACGTATATCATCTACAAAAGTGTATAGTGGGGTGTATGCAAATGGTGATATTTATGAGGTTCAGAGATTTCTATTGTCTGTTAGAATTAACTTGAGATTAATATATATGCCGCTTATGTTCGGCTATCTATCTATGGAAACATGCACCGGTTCGTACTTTTGGATTCCAGTGCAAAGCACCCAAGTCGGTCCATATTGCCGACTGACCGTTCCAATGCGGCAACTGTCGGGTTTGCTCTTTTCGTTAAATGACTCATCATAAATTTGTTCTTACTTTTTGTTTGGCTTGCATGTGAAATACCTTTGTTCTGTGCCTTTTCGGAGTGTGGTATATGTTGCAATGCCCATAGGACTTTGTCATATATTCTTATTCATGATCACAACAATGTTACTTGTGCAGTGTGGCGGTCGTTAAAAAATCTCCCCGTGCATGCAATCTATGTTGTCATATTATTCATCCTATAAGGATTGTTACGTGTATTTCTTTTGATGGACATTGGACTTTGGTTTGTCAATTCCATCTTCACATGAACATGATGCTACAACCATGTATTCGTCTCTGGCCATGTCTGTTCATGATTCAGAAAGTTAATTTCTTTTATATTCAACCATTTTTTGTGTGGTTTTTCAAATCGAAATAATACCCATATTCTTTTCTAAACCCTATGTGGACATTATTTTTCAATGACGTCACTACTTTCGTCATAACTTTCGTCATAACTTATAGCAAATATCAGCGCTTGGACATTTTGTATTCAATCGATCGTGTTTCTTATCATTGCTTGCATTTGAGAAACTCGTCAGGAAGTGCGAGGTTACAGCTTTGTAAAACCGGTTAAAGCACCCCGGTCGGTCCATATTGCCGACTAACCGTTCAAAGGCTGTAACTGTCGGGTTTGCTCTTTTCGTTAAATGACTCATCACAAATTTGTTCTTACTTTCCGCTTGGCTTGCATGTGAAATACCTTTGTTCTGTGCCTTTTCTGAGTTTGGTACATGTTGCAAGGCTCATAGGACTTATATATGTCATATATTCTTATTAATACACAATAATCCAAACTGGAGCGCATAATAACGAAGTGTATTTGGTATATTGGTAACGATGCTCAACTGTGAAGAAGGTGGTTGTGGGTTCAAGCACCGATCGTGTTGGATTATTTGTTATTTTCTATGTTAAGTGCTGGAAAATGAAGCATGTGGCATGTTTTGTCAACATTATCACTATAAAACGAAGCAATGCCAACAGGCAAGGTGGTGTCATAATTTACAAACACAGCTGTGTTTCCCATAGTCATATCAGGAAGCAATGCCCTACGGTCAAAGGATAAGCATCTTTTGGCAAATGTTGATCAGGTTTTAGAGAATTCTAATGGGAAGTTTTTTTTCTCGCCAGGCAGTAAAGAAAAACAAACATGTGTCCAAACACAAAATTAAAACAAGTGAAGTTGAATAATGAAATGCATGCTGCTCAGACGAAGTAACTATAAATAATTTCAAGTATTTTAAGTAAAACATTACATGAATCCACGAAAACGTAACAATGACCTTGTTTAAAGCTCTGCAAACCCCATATTGACTGTGTGATGCGTCCAAATACGTCTAAAGCCAAATTATATTGTGGTGGTATTGAGTTCAATCTATCAACTTATCAATCATCAGTTCATGAGCAACTGCCACAATTTGCCATGATAACGGAAGATTGTTTATAAAGCTAGATTACAACAACAAAAAGATCTTTAAGTTAATAAACCGAACATTTATGTAAACTAATATCCTGTTGTTATCTAAATCGACGTTTTAAGACTACTTTTCGGCGTTTTTCAAATATATCAACTATTTTAACAATGCGAAACATCTTACAACTGGCGAAATACAGCTTAATGGTAAAAACACGGAATACAGGACAACGTTGAATTATGATATCGTGTCGACAGTTTGAGAAAACCCCTTATGTATCTTTCTAAAAGAAGTTTAGCCAGTTCCTTGTTTATTCTGATCAACAATCTGTTTCATAAATCCATCCATTCGATAAAAGCATCACCAAAACACTGCTTGTGAACGGTAGCTGCGAAGGTATTCACTTCTTTCTATCTTCAACATCGACAATGTTAGTCGTCTTGCTCTGCTCGTCATGTTGGATTTTTCGCTCAATGAGATTCAAGAAAATAGTACCCACACTGCATTACGTGAATTACGTAGTGTTATGTTTGTAAACAATAGCGAGGTGTTTGAGTTACAAACTTTTCATATGTAAACACCATTTTGTCGGCTTATCACTGATAAACCTCCAAATTATAGGGTCGACTCGATGGGTAATATGGGATATATTAATGATCCCTAGCAGTTGATAATCAAATTATTTGGATCTATAATTCGAATTAAGCCTTTTTGAGCTTCCGGTGTGTCCCTGTGAATCGGTGTCGAAATTTAAGTCAAGCAGAGAGAGAGAGAGAGAGAGAGAGAGAGAGAGAGAGGGGGAGGGAGGGGGAGGGAGAGAGAGAGAAAGAGAGAAATAGAGAGGAGAGAGGAGACAGAGAGAGAGAGAGAGAGAGAGAGAGAGAGAGAGAGAGAGAAAGAGAAAGCTAGGCACTAGACATATAAGTGCGGTCGCATTATGAAAGAATCGATCACTTTTATTCAGTTATAAGCCTTTCTACAAAATATATATTAAATATAAAAAAAAAATATATATAAATATTTAAATTTATATTGATACGTGAGTTAGGGTAAATATGTAAAAAAAAATAACCACCATAACATTGAAATTCCCAGGTCATCATTTGCAATTTAATGCCAATAGATGTAAATATATGTAATGCTGTTTTGATGCAGACTTTTCGAAGAATGACTCGCAGACGAGCACTTCCAGCTCAGCCTATGAACAACCAATCGCTAAAAGAAAATCATTTCCATGTATTTGCTAAGCAATCGCGTAAAGCAAATAATAAAAAATGGCGAATTTCCCACCATAGACATGCACTGGGAATTGGAGATTCGGAACAAAAGAGATTGTGTCCGCATGAATTGAAACAACACGAAGTAAAATATGGTCTTATATGTATACAAATTATAATATAATACTTGACTTAAAATTAAATAGTAATTGTGTCATATTAAATCTGCCATCGTAAGTATAATTAAATTAGTTGTTTGTTTTTATTATTACATAAATGCTGATAAAGCAATGAAATCACAACACTGCATTTCATATTAAGTATAAAACAATTTGATATAAATGCTGATAGATATATTCAACATTTTACCCTAAATCAATTCCATATGTATACTCACACATACCCACAATGTAAGCATGTATCTGTCAGATTCCAGAGCTTTTAATATATTTGTCGCTCTACAATATATACTAGATATATTTTAAAGTAAATATATACTAGATATATTTTAAAGTACTTAAATTTTAGTGCCGTGTATGTACTTTGTATCTCGCCATCCTTAAATAAAACTTTCTAAGTCGAGTAAGGTTTGGAATATCAAACAACCAAAGAAGTACTCTGTATTTGCACTCTTCGTTTGCTTATTTATTAACAATGTAAAAAATATGGTTACAAATACTTGTCAAAATGTATGCACTTTAATTTTCAGAATATGATGCTTACCCGGTATCATTAAAGCAATGGACATTTACTGTTTGGTTTTCTGGCTGACGTTGTTCTTGCCACAGGTCAAGTGTTCAGGTATGTGTCAAAATTGAGAACATAACAGTGATCAAATGCTCCGAGCTGTAGTAAAGGATTTCGACCCTTACCTTCCTCTTAGAACCGTTAACTTAAAGGTTCCTCTGCATCTTTGAAAAGTAGACGTGACAACTGCTATTCTACAGAAGTTTGATTCAAACACCAATGGTTGTATAGCCATTTGTCGAGGTTGGAATACGACATGTTTCCTCGTCAATATCTAGCATTCAACATTTTATAAGCGTTCGTTAAATTAAAGAAATGCGTGTTAGAATGACAAAAACTCTGGACAGAAACATAAGTGGCCGGATTTCCACTCACATGAAAATAAGCAAGTTTCAATGCTTCATTTAGCACACTCACCGCCCTCGGTAGACGCTAGTACTTGGTGTAAAGCCTCAGTTTCACCAAACTTTCTAAATAGTAGAACGGGCTTGTAACTTGCTAGAACGTGTACAAAATGCCTAAAAACGACCAGAGTAAGTCCCAAACAGGGCCCAAAACATCTATCAGTCCGTTCTTACAACGTTCACATCGGGTGATGCTGTCGCATTTTCCCCGAGGACGCATCGCTTTCAACCAGTTCAAACTCGTTTTCAGTCTGTTCTCATCTAGTTCAACTACGTTCCCTTTACGTCAAACTCCGTTCTAGCTAGTTTGTAACTCGATCTGAGTTTATCCGAGCTGTTACACAGTCACTACAGTATGATAGGTAATAAGTGTAGACACGCAATTTCGAACTTCCGGGCTCCGGAGAAATTGCCTCGACATATCTTAAGTTCGAAACAAATGAATTTTAGGATATATATATATATATATATATATATATATATATATATATATATATATATATATATATATATATATATATATATATATATAAACGGTGCAAAAAACGTTTAAAATCTTATGCTTGTGCATACCGTTCAATTATTCCATATCTTCTTAATCATGTTCTTACGTAATATTTGTAAAGGGACAGGCTTTATATATCGATTTTTTTCTATAATTCGTGATAACCGAGTTCGAGATAAAAAGAGTACACGGTACTTGGCTTGCTGGTCAATAATGAACATAAACATGATTATGGTAAATAAGGTAAATAAAAACACAACATATCGCTCGTTAAATCACTTGTTTTATAATTTTATTCCTTTTAAATAAAGGGTACACAAATTGTCACGACCACTGTGTGGCCCTCTTAAAATCAGATCATGCCTTTCTCTAAAGCAATCTATACTTTTGTGTTTGGTGTAACCTTTGTTAAACAGGTGCGACCTCTCTTAAATAGCTCATTAGGAAGATACAATCAAACCATTTCCCCCGATTTTTCTCTCATACCTTAGTACAGCCCATTGCATATCAAACATTCTGTCCTGCCACAGTACATGGCCCGCCGGACTGTCTGTTAAAATAGCCTTTGATTGTTGATTTTCTAAAATTCTATTGTTTCTTCCGTATTGTTTACATTTCACTTTTGACACTTTTGGCATATGACGTCATGGCATTTATGTCGTCATTATATGGTTCTTATAATATATCATCGCTTGTACTGCTTTATTTTATTTTAAACTACTCTCTCATTTGGAATTTTTTGGTTGCCGAGGCTTTTATCTACTGTAAATCCTGTACATATGTACATTATATCTGTTTTAACTCCCGATGCAGGAGCTTACTGTTAGTTGTGTCACTTTGACGGGATATTTTTATTTACACTGTTTGTTTGATAGAAAAACCTTCAGGAAGTGCGAGGTTGGAGCGCTCCACAAACCAGGTTTAAGCACCCCAGTTGGCCCTTTTGCCGACTGACCGTTCCAAGGCGGTAACTGATGGTTTTTCTTTTTGTGTGTTATGTCTCGTCTCAGTGTTTTTTGTCACATTTACATTTACCTTGTTTGCCTTTGTCTACAGGTAGATAAAAATTTAAATATCTGTGAAAACTTTGATAGGACCTTTTCTTATTTACCTATATCAAATAGTCCCGTTGTGTTTTGGCCACTAACCAGTCCCTGTTTCCTCCCATCGCCAAGTCCACGTCTGAAAGATTTACATCCAGGCCCCTGGAACAAGGTTGTGTGACCATAATCTATTTGACCCTTCTGAATGTCTGAGACGGATGAAGTTGCGAAGGCACACACAAGATTCAACGATAATGTGTACAGTCTCTGGCGTCTGCTTCATTGTTGACAAGAGGACCCTACATGTCTGTGATATAATGCCAACGGCTCTAGATATTCTGTAGTTGGCAATTATCTGTGCTCTTGTGAAGTTATGTCAAGAATATGGTTTCAAAAGGCGTGAGCGAATGCCATAGGCGTCATCCCCCAGCAAGAAGTCGGGAAAATCTTGATCATCATTTGGCAATGGTGAAGGTAGAGGGAATCCAATGGAGCCATCGTCTTAGCATTCTTTCAATTCAGACTGGTTGTATATCGGGCCGTTGGACTGATTTTTAAAACCACCAATATCTATTCACATGAACTTAAAATCTGAATGTACCAAAGTCATTATGCTATTGAATAAAAAACCTTTGTGGCTGTGGTACATTCTTCCAGTCTTACGAGGCTTTCTGATGGCCACATCTTTCCCGTCCAGAGCACCTCAGGCATGTGGAACATTCCATCGCATCATGAATTGCTCATAAATACGTTCCCATGCATCTCTGTCAACTGGGCAGGCAACGACTTCATGTTTTAATTCAGTCACGAGCGCATTGCACACTTCTCTCACCAATAAGCATATTATGCTCCTGGCTACCCGAAGAACATACTAAAGAATGCCATAGGAATCAAGGGTTACCAAATGTCGCAGAGTTAAAGCAAGTTTCACACCTGGTTCCACCGCCTTTCTGTAGTTTGTGTCATCCTTTCCTATGAAACGGAAGATGCGTAGAAGAACATTGGTGAGATGATTCTCAAAAATGTTGTAGAATTACTCCTGGTCATCAAGACGGAGCTCTTCCAACAGCGCATGATAATATCTTACAGCTAATCTTCATTCTGGTGTTAACCAAGTTCAAACCCAATAAGGTCTTTGTATTTCTCTTTGTCTCTCCCTTTCTACCAGTTCATTGCATTCTCGCTCTGCTTCAAGCAAAATTTGTACTAAGATTACATTTGAAGCAATCACAGCTGCAAAATTACCCAGGTTTAAAATAACAAACGCTATTTCCAAATGTTGTATTACTGACAAACGGTCAGTATTTATACTAGTCCTGGTTGTTTTACAAACGGGACAAACGTTGTAAGAGCTACTTGAGATCGTTCTATAAACGTAAAAAGCGTACTTTGAACATACTGCGAACATAAGGAACTGTATGAAAACATGTTGCAAAGGTATTTCGAACTTCTAAGTTTATTTGTTTAAGTTTAGACCAAACAGCAACGCGCGATCTAAGTTAGTCTGTCTGTGAACGAGATAAACAAAACGCAAACGAATTCGGTCGCCTGTGCACACGTATTACCGCAATATGCTCGTTCTCATCACGTCAAAGAACATACATTATACGATCTTAGTTCAGCAATTCCGTTGGCAGTACGTCTATTCCGTTTTAATTACGTTGTCACTGACAAACGGGATGGCGTCCCGAAACATGTTCAAAGTTCTGGAACACCATTCCCGTTAAATACCGTCTGAACTTATCCATTAAGATCGAACAAAGTATTTTAACATTTTTTTACTACGTCGACTACCGTTTTCAGAAAGATTGGTCCCGTTTGGCTACATTTTTCAGAACGTAGTAAGAACGAGTTTGGTGTAAATGATGTATGAGCATGTTTGAAAGTTTGTGTAGTAAATTAAGGTAAAATGATAACTAAAAGAGAATGTCAATATAAGTCTGAATGAGTATGAGTATTTAAATAATTAAAACATACATATATATATTTAAAGGGGCGCGAGATGCTGTATTCTGACTCCTCTTACCGTTCAGGTTCCCACCGCGTTGATTCGAGTATCTGGAAGGTTTTCCATCCAGCCTGTCGTGAATATGAATCTAAGTAATTTAGATTATTTACACCAGTGACAGTGTTCATTTAAGCATCAGTCCTATTTATACGAATCACTATTGGAAGATTGCGTCTTTTCATCATCATCATCATCATCATCATCATCATCATCATCATCATCATCATCATCATCATCATCATCACCAGCACCATCATCATAATCACCATCGTTATCATCACAGTCATAATCATAATTAGCATTTAGTTATGAATCCACGAGTATTTTAACAGTAATGTCATTTATCAATCTTTGTAATGTGCAGTAAAGAATATATTTTTTACAACCAGTATGTTGTTCAGTTTTGTGATCTGAACTCAATTCGAACATAAATCATTACCTTCAAAACAATAACTTATCTGTCTTTGATGCAATTCCAAAAAGAAATTTATAAAATGTATCACTCAACAGGATCAAACACAGATATCTTACTGAAATGTTAGCAACTATAATTAAATTTACCCAGTGACCAACATCGTTAAGAAATACATATCATTTAAACTGATAAAGTAAAACAGAAAGCTGATATAAAGTTGAAAAAGGCGACTAATCTGTTTGATTATTAAAACGATACTTTAATTATTTTATCAGAACTATAACTAGTGTATGGTTTTACCTACTAAAATCTTCCTCGTCAACTTTTGCTTAGTTTTGTAGCCGAAGAAGTGCTATGGTAAAACATGTTTAAATTCAACCTGTACCAATTCATACTAATTTAAGAAAATATTTACTCAGATAACTAATAGTCTTCTTAACTGGTTCATAATAAAACATATGATATTCTTTTCTTTACTTTATAAACATTATTCGCTGCTTCTCTTCAACATTTTCCACCGTGGAAAAAAGTGTATAAATATTTCAATAGGAATTGTTTTTATATCAAGACAATTTTAATAATTGTATTATCCACACTATGACTAGACAATCATTTAAAATCACATCCCAACATTTATATAAATATATTTATTCGGAATGAAATAAAATTATAAATCATTTTAACTCGTTTGTGTGCACACAATGCTTCAGTAAAAAAAAGGTGTGAAAAAGTACGACAATTCCTAGTTTTTCCGACTTATCGCAAGAAAAACATATACTCGGTATTAATTAAAATACTAAGTATCGACCAGTTCGATTCAAATGTTGTTGTTTTCAAATTAAGTAATAAATCAGTAAAATATATGTTTTCCATTTTTATTTCAGCATTCTTTTGACATTTTGGTCTCTTGTTAACTTTGTATACGCTATAAATGACATTTCATTTATTATTGTCGGCAAAGTAGCTGTATTTGTTAGGCATGCACAATTTCAAAACATAGATTTTTTTATTAAAGTATTTAGAAGGCTATTATGAAAGTTAGCCAGAGAACAATCCGAAGTTTCTAAAAAACGGAAATAGAAAGTACCACTGGCTAACAGTTTTTTTTTCTTTTAATTAAATGGGGTATAACATGGCAGGAATAAACTATCGTTAACTCATGTTAAATTTGAAAAGTCCATGTGAATACTGATAAGAAAAAGTAACTACATTTAGGATTTGTTTATATCTGGGTATATTCTTACTAGAAAAAAATGGTTTTGTATACCAAAATCCTCTTAGAAAATAGTACAGTTTCAAAGAGTTTATTGTTTTGGTCAAACTCTGATCCGACTCTGTCCCTTTTTTCGCAATAATTAAATGTTGATTTGGATAATTTATTTAATTTTTAAGCTTCACTTAAACACATTGTACCACAATTGGTCGTAAGATAATGTTTTGGAAAACATGTAGTACTTATTAGAGACTTAAGGACAAAATACAATGACAGTGTCTTAAAATTGTTTTTTTTTTAAAAACAAAAGGTACAAGTAACATGCAGACAGCAAAATGATTAACATTAGCTAAAATTTAAAGTTTCAAAAGTGCTTTTCCCTTGTTTTCTCTCATCCGTTTATTTCCATGTATCGTATAGCACCCAAAAAAATAAAAGCATGGAATGTCAATTGAAATTTGTATTTAAAACGTTCCAATTTTAGTGTTAAAAATTACAAGGAATGAAGTAATATACATATTAAATAGCAGAACTGAATGTATAGGTTTGGAACAAAACGTCTAAAGAAGACACTCCTCCACAAGTACAACCATGTTTTGCTACTTTGCAGCAATCGTTTAACTATTCTCGCAGATACAATCATGGCGTTTTGAGTACAAAAATGGTATAGCTGTTCGAGCGTAATATGCATATATGCTTTGACTGCTATCCTAAACATACTTCCATCGAGTTGAAAAGTGATTTTGTTTTCTGACCGATATCATATCGACTTTAAACGGATTTTATATAACACGACATAATGATACATCTTCTGCCAAACAACAAACGTACAACTTATAGCATAACAACCACATTCATTGATTATCTAATAAAATTTGACAGAAAACAAAATAACTTTAGTTAGAAGAAATTGCAAAGAGTCATGATAATTTGTTATCTGCAACAGCTGTTTTATTATGTTACATTGTTTCGTTTTAATTTAACAGGCGACACCATTAAGACATCCAGCAATGTCTCCATGTCATTAACATACAGTGACTACGGGCCCCGCTTTGCCATAGACGGCATATATCCGAGTAATGCAGCGCAAACACCCGAGAATTGCACATGCTGCAGTATTACAGGGGCGTCTGATGAACTGTGGTGGACCATTGACTTCGGACATCATCTAATAATTGGAGGAATAAACATTACTGGGAGGATAAGTAAGCAGGACATATATATATTTTTAATTAAACATAGTATTTTACATGGGCAAAGAGTAAAGCTCTTAGAGATCTTCACATTGAATATTTATTTTCATTGTGTGGTTTTGACTTGTTCCTGGTCAGTGTATCATTTTGTCGTTAGTCTGCCATTTGATCGGGCTAGTAGATGTTTCAGCATTCACTTACACGAGTTTCCTTAATTACGCCTCAGTTCAATTTATGTGTATTTTCTTAAGAACAATTTTCTCTTAAGTGCTGTTGTTTTTATGTACGACAGTATCAAGGTCTGAAAACACATGGGTACTCATGGGTACATTCTTCGAGGCATACGTCCCCCTTATTGAAAATTGAAATTTCATCTAGGTCAAACAAAGAAAGCCATAAGGTTTAATCAATGGCAAAGTATGTCAATGAACCGAACCTATAGCACAGAAATTTATTATTGTATAACATCTGTAAACATTGAGCCATTGCTGTTCGTTTCATTTACAAAGAGAGTGTTCTGTCTCTATTTTACTTCTAATCTGATTATGTCAAGCGTCCAAACTTTTTGTATTAATGTCATAACATAAACCCTTTAAAAACCTTGCCCTTGACAGATTTGTTGATAGAGAAGTTACTATGAAGTATGTCACCTTCAAACGTAGTCAGATGCTATGTTCCGATTTTTACAGCTACAGATAAACTAGGTTCAATATCTTAAAAGATGAAAATAGCAGAACAAAATTAATGCTATTAAGCCTTGAAACTCCTATTCATACATGTCGATATGCAAAAAGACTAACTAGAAAAAATGAATTTTAACCAACTGTAGTACATACCAGCTGGCAATTTCGTTCGTACGAACCTTTTTTAGATTTTAGACTGTTTGCAGTCTGGAAAGACTCTTCATGTCACTTAAGGGCTTTCAATGATTAGGCCTGATTGTATATGTTTTGTAAGACATTTAGACTCCAATAAAGAGGAAGCTCATCGACGTCTGTTACTTCATAGCAAATACATGCATGTGACCAATGTTCAATACCACATTGATCGTTATTAACACTGATATAGACATAGTAGTGTTTTAAACATTTATGTCCCTCTATACCTTCATCATTTGGAGAAACAAGTTCAACTGAGTCTGAATACGATAAATTCACTTATGATATCGTAATTTAGCGCAGAGACACATACTGCTGTCGGTTTGCTGTTTAACTAATTGAGATACATGTGAGTTTATTCTGGCAAAAGTCCGTCCATTGTTTTGAGAATGTGCAAATATTAACACTATACTAGAAATTGTTCTTCAACAAAGGAATATTGTGAATATTGCATTGAATACTATATGTACTAGAACATGATATTGAATGCATGTATATATATGTTCTTGCTAACGTGTTTCTTGAAAACAAAGTCGTCTAAATACATGTATCCACTTTCGAGGAATAGAGGACTCACCCTTGAAGGCTGTATGACGTGTCAATAATTTATCCAAGCACATCGACACACTTGAAATGTTGATGAATCAATAAATAATAAAACATAAAATAGCTTCTTCTACCGCTGTGGTCACGTCATCCTTAAATAATCTACTTTAGCCAGTTGTCACTCAATTATAAAGGTTGTTTGGAAATATCAAGTGTTTAATGTTTAAAACGGAACATTCGTTATCATAGCAACATTTACAAATTAAGCAGCATAGTTAGAAGGATACTTAGAAACATTGTTGTGTCTAATAGTTTCGGGCGATGCGTCCATATGTGTTACAATTATTATGTAGAAATATTTGCAAAACTTTTACCAATTATTAGTGTGTATTCGATCGTTAAGTTGTTATGTCTTTAATGCTTTTAGTTAGAAGAGTATTATTTGTTCTTATTTTAAACATCGTTTCATCCAATATGTTTGGTAAAGTCTTTTTGGTGACTTTCATATAATTCCATTAGATGTTCAAATAAGCAAATTCGATTACATTGTCCTTCTATTATCAAATATATGAATTGGATGGAAAAGATCACTCGATTACTCAAGTACTTTATTGGAAGATTATACTATAGTATTAAATTACTATTCCATTACTCGGAAAAATGGGAAAGTTGATTTAAACTAGCATATAACAATTTGAAACAAGAAATGACATAATGGCATAAAACACGCACAATAAAAAAAACTCAAAGCTGTGTTCTCGGTAAATTTCACATTAGCTAATTGTGTCAGTCTTATAAACAAGTTCCTGCCTCCTAGCTTGTTGCCTTATCGAATAAACCCCACGTCTGTTCACCTTTCAGCAAATTAATCCCTGTCAGCTTACATGTAGTACAAGTGTGAGTGGCGTCAGGATAATTTCCTACTCCAAAAACGGACGCAGAATAGCAACAAATACATTAGTCCTAACCCTTAACAACCCTAAACTACCCATCTATATCAAAGTCTGTTCTTATAGTCAAAATTCAAGTATATATCCCATACCCATTACGTTGCTTTGATTGTCAGAAATCTGGTCACCATGAGTCTTCTTGGTGACCAACAATATCTTCTGTGGACGATGCTGTGAACCCACTCACTCACCAAATATTGAGTGCCATGCGGATTCAATGTGTAAGAATGTAGGTCCAGAGACTGTCCAATTTAGCAATTTTAAAAGGAGGTATTCAAACTAAAAGTACACCCTTAATATTTCAATTCCAGATGTGTTAAGTTGGCAAAAGAAAACTTGACATCTGTCTCTTCCCAAACATCTTACGTTGCAATAACAAAATCAAACACTTCGGATTGCAAGGACAATTCGACTCAGTATGAAACTCCATCAAGTGACCAATTATCTGACGAAATCATCATTTCAACCAAATTCAAAAATACAGAACCTTCTGAATTCAATCCAAATAGTCTTCTAAAAGTAACATAACTTTTTAAAAACTTATCCACCCAAACTATCCTAGCCTACACAACCTCCGAAACATTCCTCTATCCAACCTTCCAAACCCTCCTCTATCCAACCTTTAGTACCTATGTCAAAGCCTCAGATGAAGGCAAAAAGAAAAGCTGCCGCAAAGGCAACAACTTCAAGAGAAAGTCCTTCAGGGAAAACAAGAGACCCTGGTCCTCCTAATTTCCGGGAGAAGAGAGCTGTTTGGTCCAACTCAAAGATCGCAAAGTATAAAACGTGTTTTTATTACAAATTACACCAACAATAAAGTTGCAAAATGTGTTAAAAAATTGCATATTTAGCCATGCAAGGAATGTGATTGTTATTTATGGCCTTATGTAGTGCCGATAAATACCAGTTAATAAGGACTGAAAACTACACGTTTATACTTGTACAGAAAATGACCGGAACACGAGTAGTTAATAAGAAAATTGAATGAATACACGAAATTTATTTTAATAAGATTAATTTCAGATATTACTTTTCGTTTCATATTGATTTCAATTTGAATCATTTGTGAAAATATAATTGACACGTGCTACTTCGTTTTACTTTATCTGAAAATAATTTCACTAAGTTTAACCAGGGTAAACATCGTGTAAATACCACCAACTATGTTTAACCACGAGCAGAAAGACTGTTTAACTGTGGCATAATAAATGATATTATGCAAGTGAAAACTATGTTCAAAACGCATAGCTAAAATAAACTAGGACACGCTGTGTTGCTAAACTCTAAAAGATCGCGGATTTAACTGCGCAGTAGGGTTAAACAATTTTATGTTCAAATTAATTTTTATTTCACGACCATGACAACTAGGTTATTTTATTAGTTCTTCAAAATTGTAGAAAAGATATGCACGCAGAATGTACGTGGTTGACATTTTAGAATTGAAGATATCTAAAGTAATGTTAACCACAGACTAAAGAGACAACGTGACTACCTACTAGGAGTAACACTTATTAACACTTCTTTAGCAAACGTTATTCATGATTAACATGAAGGTACTTCAACCATAGTGTAACTGCCTAGTTGACCGCAGAGTAAGCTATAGTATCAATGTATGTGCCATGTTAATACGGTTAACTTCAGCAAACCCCGCCATCAGGTAGAATCAATAACGGTCAAGTGCAGTCATTAACCTTGAAGGTACGCAACAGTTGGATTTTGCAACGCAGAATGTTCTAGAAGAAATGTTGAAAATAATTTGTTCACTTTATGTACATAACTACGTTACACTACTGTTGTACGGGTCTAATTACATACAGTACCTGTAACTTAATCAACTTATGTCAGCTTATATAAACATGATCTTTGAAAGAGCTGTGCATATGAAGCATGACTTAGTTTACATAAATGTTTAGTCCCAGTGTTGTATTTTCTTGCGTATTAAAAGGACACATTTTAAAAATACAAAATATTTACACTTTAAACGTAGTATAACATATCCTATGATTTTTAAGAGTGCTCTGCATTACACCTAGAATTGTACTTCGCATCCTCCTGCCATCGGACTACATGACTATCTTTTCCAAGGTGCATACTAACCATTGTCAAGGATGCATTTATTTAGTATGTTTATCCATTTGTTTAAAACAGATGTAGAGTGTTATAAGGTAAAATAATATGTGATACATTTATATTCGTATTTATGAATGTGTAAATATAATCGTTCTAAATCGCTTCGAGGAGAAATAATAACGCGGTACTCCTAGTTACGTTTTTGGGCAGCGTCACATGTAAGCCCATTTATCAGGCAATGTGCGTTTGTACGATTCATAAACACTTGAAAGCTTCTGTCAGTATTTTACAAATACAACGTATTCAATAATGCAAGCTTTATTGCAGATGATTAATATTAATTCATTACGTTAAAGTCATAGTACAGAGACGAATTTTCATATTTTTGGCTTTATGGTAAGGGAAAAGGGAGCATAATGAACAATAGTAAAGGCTAATACTATTAAAGCGATTTATTTATATTTTTTAACATTTGGATTTTAAGTCATTTAACCTAAAGAAGCAAGGCGTTATTAAATTTCAAGGAATCATGGGTCGAATAGTGCCTTGATCACAAGACTATGTTTGACCTTATAGCCCTTTAACAATTTTTATTTTTAAGGTTACGTGAATACGACGGTCCAAATTAAAACACCGATTGGTTCGTAAGTGACCCAATAATTCGAACTTTATTTGTGCCATATTATTATACCAACACAAAACTGTAAGCATGTCATTTGTTTTAGACTAATTTGCTAAGTGGTATGTGCTTAGTTAGACCAAACGACAAAATGTGGACTTATTTGTTGAATATAACTTTTTTTGTTTATGATATTCGTAAAATAATCGCAAAATGTTGAAATTAAAATGACCGAAATAAGTTTTACTGCAAACAGAACTGTTATTTGTTGTTCGTTTATCTAGATATTGGGGATCAATACCAATCTAAAGGCTTGAACATCTACATCAGGAACACAAGCAATGAAGTTACGTTGGCAAAATTGGGAGAACATGTTTGGAATGTACCCCATAACACACCTGGACATATCTTCCAGCACATATTTCAGCCTCCTAGACTATTCCGCTTCATGACGATTACACGTCAAGTCCTCCCGAACGAGACTAATCACATGACTATATGTGAGGTGGACTTCATAACCGCTGGTATTTACATATAGCACACAACTTATTTTACTCTATGCATTATAATTGGTGTTTTCAATGTGGGCTTAGACTGCTTGTGCTATCTCTAACACATGAAACACAATCTTGGTAATGTTCTGGAAAATATATGCATGCCTGCTGCTTGAACTTATATATTGGTTTAAGTACAGGCGCTGTTTATAATATTAACATTGTTGTGAGAAGTACATATCTGAATGAAATCATATATATCACTTAAAATGCCCACTTTTTCCAAATCTATCAAAACAAATATGACGAGGATTGCAGCTAAAAAAAATCGACGTCAGAGGTTTTTAACATGATGTTCAGGTAAATCACGTGGTTTACTAAATATTTGAAAATAGCTTACTGTGCATCGTGACTCGGATAGAGAAAACATATATTTCATGACATCTGTGGTTGTGGTCTTGTTTCTTTACACATGGATCTATAATAGCAATAAACAGCATTTCGCGGGATATTTTCAATATTAAACAATTGTTTATTTGGATGCATGAGAGAAGAAAATGTAAGGGTCGTAAAATGTGTGACGTTGTAAACAAAATATCACTCGCCTGACTGGAAACCATGTGGGCCCATAAATGACAGAGTTAAGACATTGAATCGGAAATAGTTGAAGTAAATATAAGATACAGTAGGTACTTGTTATATGTTTTCTTCTTCGTAGTAACAGTTGATGATTCGCAGGCAGTCGAATCAAACGTTAAAGGTGATGAATTGATTAAATTATATTCGCATCAATAGTGCAAAAGATGCTACCTTATTTTGTAAAAGTGACGAAATTTCATTACAGAATGCCAACCTGGACATTACGGACTCAACTGCACCGAAATCTGCGGCCATTGTAGTGATCCAACCACATGCTTGGTTACCGACGGGACGTGTCCAGATGGGTGTGCTACGGGATATAATTTTACTGACAGAATGTGTAAAACGGGTTCGTTTGTGTTCTTTTTATTGTATCAATTGTACATAAGTATATTTCGGCTTGTAATGAAACCTCTATCAACTGTAGTCAGACTAGCAGGTGAAAGAGAACAAATGGTATGTGTCCGACGGAATGTGCTCAAAGGTTTGATTTACTGCAGACAAGGCATGTAAGCTCTACACATCATAACAATCTTTATTTCCGTTTGATTGGTAGGCATATCCTTTTTTTCTTGCATGTTAGTCTGTGGAACTGATATAATTAAACTATAACCCGTATTCTTAAATCGTGTATAAGCGATAAAATTTCAGTAATGTAAACTACCCGATGCCTCACAATAGTGTTATACATTTTATTAATTTACCTTATTTAAAAAAGGGCCATGATTGCCCTTAATCGCTCACCTGATGACACAGTCTTTAAGTAGGCTCAAATCTGGCATCAAGAAATGAGGAGTTATTTACTTTAGAAATCTTTCGTGAAGCTTGGACCATTAGTGTGGCCACTGACTTGATAACATTTTCTAGAATTTTACCAAGTAACCTACTGAATCTACATGACCCACTTCAAAACATTTTTAAGATTTCATACTGGCAAACATTCTGGCCAAGTTTGGTGAAGATTGGCCATCAATGTGGCCTCGTGTTTTCCCAAGTTTTTTTTTTCTAAAATGTGACCTAGTGACCTCTTTTTTGACCCCACGTGTCCCAATAACGAACTCCTCCAAGATTTTATGCAGACAAACATTCTGACCAAGTTTGGTGAAAATTGGCTATAAATGTGGTCTCTAGTATGTTCACAAGCTGTTTCTAAGAATTGACCTTGTGACCTACTTATTGCCCCTACGTGACCCTGTTATGAACTCATCCAATATTTCATGAAGGCAAACATTCTGATTAAGTTCGGTGAAGATTGGGCCATAAATCGGGCCTATAGTGTATTCACAAGCATTTGCTAAGATTTGACCAAGTGACCTACGTTTTGACCCCACGTGACCCAATACGGAACTCATCCAAATGTTCATGCAGACAAACATTCTGACCAAGTTTGGTGAAGATCGTCCTATAAATGTGGTCTCTAGTTTGTTCACAAATTTTTTCTATGATTAGACCTACTGACCTACTATTTGACCCCATATGACCCAGTTATGAACTCCTCCAAGGTTTCTTGCAGGCAAACATTCTGATTACGTTTAGTGAAGATGGGGCCATAAATGGGGCCTATAGTGTGTTCAAAAACTTTTACTAAGATTTTAACTAATGACCGACCTTTTTACCCGACGTGACCCAACAATGAACTCCTCCAAGATTTTATGCAGACAAACATTCTTACCAAGTTTGGTAAAGATTGGGCAATAAATGTGGTATCTAGTGTGTTCACAATCTTTGTCTAAGATTTGACCTAGTGACCTACTTATTGAACCCCGTGACCCAGTAATAAACTCATCCAAGATTTTATGCAGGCGAACATTCTGCTCAAGATAAGTAAACATTGGGCCATAAATGGGGCCTCTCGTTTGTTCAAAATATTTTCCTTAAATTTGACCTAGTGACCTACTTTTTGACCCCAGGTGACCCAATAAGGAACTCTTCAACGATTTCATGCAAACAAAACATTCTGACCAAGTTTGTTGAAGATTGGATACAAACTGTGGCCTCTAGCGTGTTCACAAGCTAAAATGTTGACGGTGGACGACTGACTTCGGACGATGAACGACGGACGAAGCGGTATCACAAAAGCACCCCTTAACCTTTTTGACATCAACAAGTTTAAAAGTAAACAACAAAATCGTTCTTTTAACAACCTTACTCTGCTGTATTTTTGTTGCTTAAATACTTTTTGATTGTCAGTATAACTATTAAAAGTGTATGTTGATATCGTAAAACTGCGGAACATCTGTAATCGGCGATAAAATATATAGTTACTCATTCAAAATGGTGAAGAATACAGTGGTGACTGCTTTTTACTGAGGTCTTCAGCTGGGCACTTTCCGGAGAGTTTCGATCATTTAAGCCTATGACTCTCACCTCACACGGATGGTAGATCGGCAGTGATGATCGGACAAAACCACACTGTAAAAAGGCCTCTAACTCTCTTGCTCTCTTGCTCTCCTTTCCTCCAGAAACTACTCTTTGGCATAGTGGACACTCAGTGCTGTCAAGTACATTTGTGCATGTGCTTATGTAGGAGTATGCAATTTGATAGTGTCAACGGATGAAATCAGAATCCTTGAACATTTCCCCTAGTCGGTTACATTGATTTTATTAAAATGGTGAGGTTGTTTGTAATAAAGATCGTTCCTAGAGTACAGATTTACTTTAAATATTCCATCGCATGTTGAATTTTTACTTCGTCTAAACAGGTTCTGTTTTTTATATAATTCTTCTTACATGCTAATGGTTAAATGGAAATAAGTTTTGGTAAATGGGTAAGTAAAAAATGGAAGCACGTTCTGAACATGGTGAAAATACAACTTCTTTAAAAGCTTGCCCTTCGTCCAATACGTCGATGTCACCAATACACGTGTATGAGGTAATGATAGTATGTTGAGCCAATGATAGTGGCTCTGGGGATTTTCACTTGAATGGATAACTAAACAATGTTGAGCGTATGATTCTATTTTCAGAATGCCAACCCGGAAGTTACGGTCTCAACTGCTCAGAAACTTGCGGCCTATGTACTGACGGTTCCACCGATTGTTCATTTATTGACGGGGCATGTCCAAATGACTGTGCTTCCGGGTATGATCATGGCGCAGACAGGACGTGTAATACAGGTATAACATATATAAGTTGTCTGCCACTTTTTTAACAGTTGCACTGAAGAGAGGACATGTACTCTCTGTTTTACAAGCGCGTTGTACTGATGTACTGTAAGCTTGAAACAAACATACTGATATTTTTCCTGCAAGAATGCTTTTTTTTTAAATAATATTTAAGAATGTCTTTTTACAACACGTTTGTAAGGTTAGTTGATATTTCAATACAATTAACACAATATAGTAAACATTAAATTTGATAAAAAATACATTGTTAAACATAAATCATATGTGTCTTTGCTAGACGATACGTATCACTCAGTTTTCATACATGAGAAAAATCGTTGCTATATGTACAAAATCGTAGTGTCTCAACCATGGTTGTCAAATATGAAATGTTCGTTTATATTTGGAAAAGTGAAACTTTTGCAAAATACTTTACAAATTTATCTTTTAATACTTAATTGAATATTATATAAGGATTACTAAATCTATTCATATTTGATTAACGGATATTTATTTATTTCATTTTTCTCACTACTTCTTCATACCCATGTGTTTATATTGTCATTGGATTATACACAGTTATACTTCTGTTCTTAGGGAAAATGTTAACACTTTAACTTCCAGTAAACACCAAGTCGTCTACTGTTGAAACTTCATCAACCGCACAGAAGAAGTAAAGTACACATTAATAAAATACACTTTTTGATTTATTTTCTTTTACATGTACCTTTAAAACATATTCATTGCATTTAGCTTGTAATGATGGAAGGTTCGGCTTCCGCTGTAATAATACCTGCGGCAACTGTAGTGGCACTAGCACGTGCAATAAAACAGATGGAACTTGTCCGTCCGGGTGTGCTCAAGGGCTTGATTATAATGCAGACAAGACGTGTAAAACAAGTAAGTTCTATATATCCGTGCAAACTTTCGTTTCTTCTAATATTCTCTCATAAGATTGTACTCAATGTTAACATTTACTTCGAATATTACCCTCATTTTATTTCTTATATTTATGTACGATGGGTTCCTTTATCCAATACCATGAACACAATGCCGTAGCCAATTGTTGTGTATATTATCAAAATCAGTAACTAATAAACAAAAACAATAACGTAGAAGTTAGAGAACGTATATTCATGGTTATTAAAGTAGAATGTAAGATCGGACGGTGCGGCCACAAATGCTCAGATACCTGTGGCCAATGTTTTGACGGTACTACCAGTCATTTATGTATTGACTGGGCATGTCTAGATGGCTGCGCTTCAGGGTATGATTATTCAATGTATTATATATACTTATAATTTGAATAGTAAAACAACAGAGAAGAGTCCAAAGAGAACATGCATGACAAGCAATATGTACGATTTATATGCAGATGGATGATGCTAATTTACCCTGAATACTGTAATAATATTATTATATATTTAAATCAGGTAAATTATTGCCAGTTTCATCAGGTCTTTGATTCCTGACATTAATTAAATGTAGCGATAAAGTGTAAATGAAGTAAATGAACGCATTCTTGTATTCATATATAGGTTTACATACTATTGGGTTTATACTCATGGCAATATCCATTTATATATATATATATATATATATATATATATATATATATATATATATATATATATATATATATATATATATATATATATATATACACACATATATATATATATATATATATATATATATATATATATATATATATATATATATATATGAACGATCAAGAGAGGGTTATTTCATAATGTCCAAGTTTATCACACATTCTAGACAAGCTATGTTCATGTCGGTTGTTGTGTTGACGAAAGGACTGCGAATAAAACTAGTTTATTTCATTTTAATATGTTTAAAGTATAAGGAACTAAAATAAAACAGCTTTCTAATTTTCTTTATTAGATTGAACAGTTTGCACAATAAAACTGTCTGAAACAAGCCTACTAAGTATTCATTTTCACGTGTCTTTTGTTCATTACAATGCTACTAACATAGTCTATAAACCTTTATAAGAACACCAGACTAATCTCATTTTATACGATTTGACTTGAAGAATGTGATCCCGGATATTATGGGTACAACTGCTCAGAGACCTGCGGCCATTGTAGTGATGGTACCACTTGCCTGCAAACCGACGGCACGTGCCCGCATGGGTGTGCTCCGGGATATAATTATACAGCAGGATTGACATGCCATTTAGGTAGGTTAATAAAGATGTTTCCTTTGTAATGCAGAACACGATCCATAAAGCTAGTAACGGTGTTATTTTCCTCTTCGTATTTAAATTCATATATGAAACTTCGAAGCTTAAAGTATTATGTTCCATTAACTGCACACTTTCTATTTCTATCATGGTACCAATCTTTTAGTATCATTGACCAAAATAAAACGATGGTTACAAATAATGTTTACTTTTGCCACATTTTTTGAAGATGTTAGTGTATACAAATACAGAATGTGAGCCTGGGACATTCGGGCAAAATTGCTCCAAATCATGCGGACCTTGTAGTGATGGGTCCCTGAATTGCTCTAAGACTACCGGGGTTTGCTATCAAAGACAGTGTGCTGAAGGATACACGGACGAGTCATGCCTAGAACGTAAGCATTTTGTAAATACGAGTATTATAGCACCGTCAAAATATAATCCTACACAAAACATGGTATTTGCATAGGGCCACCTGCGCATAATATGAGACCATGAACACCTCCATACCTGGAAATGGCTTGCTTGTGCCGAGCTTCGGATCGATTTGATATAAGCCTTGAAAAAAGAGTCCGTATGTCCAGCGGCTTAACATACCCAGTAAACAAATACATAGAAGGTAATTTAATCCTAATCTGAGATGTAGATTATGTTTTTGATATTGTAAAGGTGTATACAAATTATAACATACTTAACCTATTTCTTATCCACGTGTGTCATTATCTCATTTGTTTAGGTAAAATGTCAGTTTTGTTACATGTACAGACAAGTCTGATGCCACGCCGTCGATTGTTGGAGCAATAGTCGGGACTGTTGTACTCGTTATCGTTGTCGTTGTCCTAGTGGTGATTTTTAAACGCCGAGGATATCTATTTAAACGGTACACACATTTGTTGCTATCTTTTAATGATTTTACTCATTTGCAGACGGTTAACACAACGGTCTATGTCATATACATGATATATATATATATATATATATATATATATATATATATATATATATATATATATATATATATAAAGTTGTTTTTCCTTATATAACATTAAAACAGTTGTATAAGATAATGAATTATTAATTTTGGAGTAAAATACAGATACAAAATATTAATGTTAAGGATTTATATGTTTGTAACTTTTAACAGAAATGAAAAGGGATCAACTGGAGAGCCTGATTCATCCTTCATTAATTTAGGAGGTCAGGAAAGGGAAAGGAAGAAACAACCAAATAATTTAGGGCAAGCTGAAACGAGGGATAATCAAAACATCTCACACGGTATGTTTTATTAGTATTGTTGTCACTTCATGAACTCCCGTTACAGCTCAACGTTTTAAAACTTAATTTATGAACAATACATGCAACATATGTTACTGAAATTTTGACAAATGCCTCACTTGTTCCGGTTAAAATGTGATTGTAATCCTTATAATTGAATTGCCCTTGAATATTCACTGTCAACGTGACAGCGTCTGGCTATGATCACTGGTGAATGCCTCAGAAATTGTCTACGTAAAAGCATTAACATAGGAAGGCACGAAAGGACGTTTTTACCTTTGTGAGTTATTGATAAAATGTTAAACAATTTAGATACATTATCCACGACAACTGAACTTGTTTTTACAAATTATTGTTGAGATAAAATACAGAAATAGTAAAATATGAATTTTATAATAACACGCTCGTGAGTTTTAAGCGTTTTAAGTATACCTGTGACGAACACTTAAATAGTCTGTAGATTTACGATTTTGAGAATACGTAGCAAAAACACACACAGAGTAGAAAATCTCGGTGACAGAAAACAACAGATGTCGCTGTATGATGTAGAATGACAAAAACAGAAATTTATTACAATTATAGTTTGCTTGACAGTTATTTAGTTGTTCTTTCCGAAAGTGTGGCATGTTATTAATAAGTACAGCCTTGTATAATGGAATGCATTTATTACACACGATCCCGACCGAAGCTAGATAGACACAGTATTACGTAAATGCTGTAGCTAATTGCCGCAGCTTTGAGGTGACAGGTTTGTTTATTGTACGTTGTCAACTGTTTCCACAGCTGTATGGTAAGGTCACTGAGTCTAGTTGGGAGAGGGGGCAGAAAACGAGCGGTGACGAGATTTCATGATGTCAATCAGATGGCAATTTGTTGTCAGGCGTCGTGACCCACCGCCTCTATCCTAGCGCGAGCGCAATCACATATCATGTCGCAAGCTTCTAAAGTCATTTGGGGACAATACGATCAACTAAAAAATGCCCTTTTAATTTTACTACACACTTTATAAAAGTAAAATAAGAATGATAAGATACTCGAATCGTAAGATCTCTATTCGAATAGCGACTGGATATTAGAATATTCGAATATTCGTTCACATCGCGAATCTTAATTAGAAATTTAACACGGTATTCGCATTTATTTCTATCAAAATGCATCTCTGTTTCGACAATATGGCAAAATAATATACCTTTCAATAACTTCGTAAAATATTTTCACAATTTCAAGTTAAAGAACGCCATTGATACGTCCATTTGTATATACTTCGCACTATGTAAACTCTCCAGATAACGGCGGATACTACAGTTTCAACCCCGGTGATCACGCGACCAACAGCATAACAGTTCGGGACCTTTGGGACTACATAACCAGCAAACGAGCAAATGATTTCTCGGAGCTTTTTGAGGATTTTCAGGTTTGTTCTTGTACTAAATGTATTCATATAATTAAATTCAAAGTAAACTTTTTTCTACAATTAAGTATGTTTTGACTTTGTCATATATTCTAATTGTTACATTAAGCGTCTATTAACACTGTTAATATATATTTAAAGTGTTTCTATTATGTGCTTTTTCATGGACGTATTTTATCACAGTGTATGTACTTGACTGAGTAGAATTAGGCTGGATTTAATAGTTTCGAAGTCTAAAATATACGTTCCGTTCTTTTGCAGGCAGTTCCCGGTGGATGCCAATTTGAATGCTCTGCTGCCAAACGCGAAGAAAACCTAGGGAAAAATAAATATCGCAACATGTACCCTTGTAAGTCTTCACTGCCATAAATAACGTTTAAATGATAGCTACTCTTGATAGAACTTACTATGTGTAGCACTCGCGCAAAAACAACATCTTGGCATACATTGCTAAGATCATAAAGGCATTTTATCACACTTGTATCAATTGAGTAACTGTAAATGGACTGTTTAATGAAGTTAAATAAAAACGCTTTTATGTACATGTATGAGAAATCCTTAAAATAACTAACCAGATACAGTTATAATGAACGGTATTGTGTGTGAGAGTCACATTAAACTTGCACATTACCTATGTTTAAAAATTACAGTTCTTTTTAATGTATCGTCGTTGTACAAGTTTATTTATCATAACTTAAATAAAACCTATATTCTTGCATTAGACTATTTCAATTAAACAATTATCAAGTCCATGTCGTAAACCAGTAAGATCCCTCTATTTAGACCACATTCCGTTCTGACTCTAAAGTAGTCTTAACAGTGAGCTGGACTTAATAGAGAGTTGTTGTTTTTTGTGATCGTTGGAATTGTCCGCCTCATACGTCTCTGACCGTTAAAAGAGGACACTAAACAGAAAAACAAACACACACTCCTCTTCAAAATGGTTTTAACTAAATTATGTCATTTATGTTATGAACATACACGTACTACAACTCATATATACCATTAATTTTATGAAAACTTCTTACGATAATCATTAATATAATAATGAATTTATACAATACAATCTATCTCATTTAAGCGAAGATTAAAATGTATAATCACATTTCAGACATATTAATCGCGCATGTCCATACTATATAATTCATTTTTTGCCAATCAAGAAGTATTCTACTTGTCTAAAACAGTCCAATCTCACAAACAAAATGCTTTCCACATATTCTTCAACTTATCCGAAACATAAAAACGCATGCATGCTTCTCTAAAGCAGGCAAAAAGCGACTTATTTACTCAGATCTTGACCTCCTTTGACTCGGTGTCCTAGATTGTAAATTTAAAATAGGCTGGAGAGCATTATTTTGCCGAGTTGTGACTGCAAATCACGCCATGGGTGATTTGTTATTCCAACCTACAAGGTTGCAATTGACGTCAGTGTATAAATAAGATATGCACAATATGTTCTAGCACAATTGGTCGTTATGCTGGATTACCGGCATACCTGTTATTGTTACTGGTTTCTTAGTGAAAAAAGTCAAATAGTTTGTTTTTATGAAAATTGGTTGTAATAATAACTTGGTCGCTTTAGCGGCGTTATCGTTAGCAAATTCTGTATAGGACTCCAATTATCATTTTATACAAAACTGCACGTGTAATGATGAGCCCATCATCTTCATTCATGTCATATATCAACTTACAGAATATGCTGTGTCTTAACGTTTAACATCGCTTTTTAGAACAAGTTTTATTGTACTGACTTTAATAGTGCATTGGTGTTGACTGAACACAAACTAACGTGTAAGTCTCTCAACATAAAATACATTTTCTCATTGGAATATTTCAGCCTTATTAACGTCGCATGTGATGCGTCGAAGAGTACAACTCCGACATTATGGTGCTTGTTACAACCATGCAGTGATTTTCACACAACTCGCAATAGACTTTTATGTTTTGAGAAATAGTTTAAAACAGTATAGTGTGTATTAATGCAGTGCGTCTTTCAGATGACTATTGCCGGGTGATTCTTAAGGTACCAGAGGGACAATCAGACTATATCAACGCTTCCCATGTAGACGTACGTTTTCTTATTTGAACTGCAAAAAGTATTTACTTTTGTTATTTAAAACTACGTTCAATCGTAAGCGATACACATGTGGATTTCAATAACATGCTCTTTATCCTTTTCGGCAATCATGTTTCCTAAATTCAAGTATTATTTCTTTCCAGGATTATATCTACCTCTCTGTACTCCATTCAAAATAAACTTGAATTTTATTAGTGTCCTTTAACAGTTATTTCCGTCTATTTAACACAGTGTAGACTGAAAACAAGTACAGTAAAACCTCTCCACTGCAACATCTGGCGGAGGCACGAAAAAGTGTTGCTGCTGAGAGGTGTTGCTGCTTAGAGGTTTCAATGAGGAAATGAGAAAAATGTGTTTTTTTAATAGTTTTGTACGGATATTAGATATTCCTAAGTATATGTTTTAGTAAATTTTGCTTTGGTAATAAAATTGCAATATATTGTTATAAGAGAAAACAGAAGATGATTTTTTAAATAATTTATTGATGATGAAGTTGTATTAAACAAACTTCAAAATGTATGTACATGATGAAAAAGCAAGCTGTTAAACATAGAACAAACTTGTAAACGTATGCTCAGAGGTTAAAATGCGCTGAAAACTGCTGTGAAGAAATTTAACTACCGCTGCTTAGAGGTAGCCGCTTCTTAGAGGTGCCGCTTCGAGAGGTTTTACTGTATTTTTGAAACTAAAAAATACAACACGCGGTAACGTTCACGATTATTTTGTTTATGTTTGTATAACCTGTATTACCATGTTCAGTATGTGAATCTATCGAGTTATAATTATCTGGCTATATTTCAGGGCTACGAAAGAAGAAAGAAGTTCATCGCGGCCCAAGGTAAATATGTTGATGTTAAACAATTATACACATATCCACATTATCATTTTGCAATTGTTTAACTTACCTGATATTTAAAGACCCAGGACTATAATATGACATGTAGTATGTGAAAACGTGATTTGTTTGCGATAGATACTTCGACTATTACATGTACATGTATGTGAACAACTTCAGTAATAATAACAACAACAACAACAATAAAAATAATAATAATTCCGCTCGATAATAACCTTTCGGCTGTAATCATGTAAGCAAACCGCCAAAAGCACCACTCGCTCGAAAACAACAAAAACACCAACAACAAAAATACATAAAATCCTATCCTCCAAGGACTGTATTTCTTGCTCTTTTAACTCAGTACCATCTCCTAAAGAAATTACTTAACAAAGATGATAATCGATTGTTTAACATTTATTGACAGGTCCCCGGTTAGGCACCATTGAAGATTTCTGGTTGATGATTTGGCAACAGAATGTCCGAAAGGTTGTGATGTTGACCAACATTTTTGAAATGGGCAAGGCAAGTATCATATTAATAAAAATGAATGTCCGTAGGTTGTTGGCTTTGTGTATCGTTAATTACCAGAGAATCCCTCCGATACATGATACAATTTGATCTCATAATTTCAAGACAAACATATTGAGTCTGATTTGTACGGTAATTTACACATTAAAATAATTATTCTTTTCGTCAATTAAACGTTCGTATGTTTCTCATATGTTTATTTTCCGTCAGGATAAATGCGAACAGTACTGGCCGAACGCAGGTGCCAGTGTTCAGTACGGAAGTATTCATGTCACAATGAAGGCGACGACAGAGGAAAGCGACTATATAATGAGAAAGTTAGAGTTGAGGATGGTGAGTACTCATAATAATTTGATTACAAATGGTCTGTACTGTAAATATTTATTTAAATAATAAAGATAAATATAGAAAGGTTTGACAGTTTAAATACATCTTATTCAGTAATAAGCATCGCGCATCTTTTTTGTGCCCACCGCATTTTTTTTCTTTTTGTATTCCTTACAATTTTTCCTTATACTATTTTTCATAGGTTGCATTAAATACAATTCAGTCGGATTATTACGCGGATATTCAACATCTGAAATTGAAAATAGTATTACAGGGTTTTAATTAAATTAATAGGGACGTCTCCATGCGTTGATCATTGACTATGTTTTATTTATATATATCAACTCATCTAAATGCAGTGACGGTCAGCAGTTTAAAATATTGCAAAAATAACAACAAACGCATTGAAGACAGACGAGCATTAGTAACTCTTTCTGAAGAAAGTATGTCTTCAAGCTGATGATTTTTATCCTTTTTAAAAGCATATGTATTCCTTTTAAAGACAATCGTTGACAACTTTCTTTCCTGCTTATTAAAAACATGCTTAGCATATAACATAACGTTACTAATGGTTTGTTATTTTATTTTATTTCTTTTCAATGATGGTGGTACAGTTCAAACATCTTAGATAGTAAACATGATAAAACAAACAGACACCCAGAGTGACCCACACTTTGTTACATACATTTATGTAAATCCCTCCTCAAGTAAACGTTTCGTATGTCTTAAAGAATTATGACCTTAATTCACCATGTAAATGTGTATTTATTTTGACTAGGCTGTTGTAAAATATGAATGCAATGCATGAATCGAGATTATAATTAATATTTAATGGATTTATTTCGTCTGATACGCTAGATGTTAATTACTTCTTCAGTAACAATCGCATACAATATGGCACAGCCGTTAGATTCGTGAAAAGTGTTTTTCGATCGTTGCTCTAATATTAAAATTTAGTGGCCTTTTCCAAATGCGAATATGTTGTTTAAGTATTGTTTTTGTAAAAAGCTTCTGTGCAAAGGTACACCTTAAAGATAGAAAAGTGGCTAACCCAATCTGCCAAGTGCGGGTGTGCATCTTTTACAAATGTTTGATGTTGATTTTTTCATCTCCATGCACATTTTACAACCGTTCAACTGATTCTTCTCAAATGTCCAGGATAATGAGAAGGTGAGGCGTGCTGACCACTATCACTTCAAGTCTTGGCCTGACAAAGATGTGCCAGACAGTGCATGGTGCCTTGTAAAATTCTGGAGGGTCGCCATGGACAAAGACCAGGGCAAATCTCCCATCGTGGTTCACTGCAGGTATATCATTTGGGGATTTATTGAGGTAAAACGTTGTTATTTTATGGTTGGCACATCGACCTTGATGCTACTTATATGTACTTCGAATATATTCAAAGCTAATAATATAATTGTATAAGGTGATCATAACAAACAAAAGCAAATCTGTATAGGATATGCATATGACTTAAAATACATACTTTTGCATGATATGGTACCGTGTTTTGAGTATTTGAAGTGAACAATTATTGTGCAAGTTACAGTTATATTAGGAAATTACTGAAATTAATATTAAATTAACTATACATGCTGTATATGTATGCTTTAACTTTCTGCTGGGTGATCAGTAAGACATTTGGAGATTTGGAGATGTCTGTCGGCTTACTCCTTAGACCACCAAGGCTCATAAAAGAGACTCAACTTTCATACTGCTTTTTTAAAGGACGCGGTGATAAAATTCCCTGGTATGATACAAAATTCACCTGAAGCTTTTCGGTCTAAATAACAGCATGTTACTTTTTAAATCTAACTGGTTCATGCCTATTATGTGATTGCTTTTCATTTTCCGCTGAGACACATTTGGAAATGCCCTCAATAGGATTCATGACTGATATTCGCCGAGATTTTTAATACGTTTTCACATATTTAATAAAAATTAGTCGTGAAACAAGATACATGCCAATGTTCGTTAAAGAAATTATAAAATAAAATTAATTTAATAACTGAAATCCAGTAGTCAAATTAAACATTCAGTTCTAGGTATATGTCTGAGAAAGAAAGTAGGCAACTATTGCATGTTATGCACTCTAAGTTGGTATCGCGCAGTCCACCTGTTTTTCTATTATCACGGCAAAATGCACAATATCGAAGAAGAAGCATAAAACATATAAATAAACTTATAAACAGCGCGATCATTTAGTATATTAATGCTAAAGCAAGTGAACTATTTATTCTAAAGTATATGCGTCTTTATCGATTCCAAATTGTATCTTGCAATAGAAAAGCATTTGCATAATCCCACCCATAACTACATGTAACAACTTAAAATGCATCGATATCATTTTTTTTAAAATTCTGGTATGTCTTCTAAATTGGCTAAACTACATTGTTGAAACGTTTTTGTCGATCTTCTGGAGAGGAGTTTTGACCTCTTATGTTTTATTTATCAAACCAAATCAGACAAAAATCTTTAAAGTATTTTGGTGCCTTATCGGACATTGTTACATTAATTTCAAGTTGGGAATCCATATAATTCGCAAACTCGTATTTCTAGAAATATAAATTTCGTATTTATATTACAATGATACGTTCTTAGAAAACCTCGTCATCATAGAGATTCTGTGTTAATGCAAATTAGACGCTAAGTGTTAACGTTTGAAAGATTTGAATACACTAACAACTTTTCATACCTGTTTATTGTTGGCCGTTAGTTAATGTTAACTAGAATTTTTCGTTCAGCAACAAATACTGTTATTTGCTGATGCGTCAAAATGTCATAAAGATGTGTCTAAAATACCAAGCGTCTAGACTTTCATATAAACTACCAGAGATTACCGGCTATAGTACTTTCATTTATCAAATTAGCAAAGTCTGTATTACATGGCATGATAGTAAGGAAAAATATAAAAACTTATTTATAAATCTAAGTATTTTCTATGCATATGAGAAAACAACTTCTGGACAAAAACAAGAACTGCACTGTATACTGCTCGAGTTGTGGGAACTTCATTTGTAGACACAAAACGTCTCTGAACAGACATATATATGCCTAACATTCTGATGTATGTTTGACATGGTAAAATGCTTAATAACTAAGTCAATGCACACTTACTCATATTTTTCTTTATAAAAATAACTCCAATTGATTTTATTAATGTTTTTCCTTCCCATGTCAGACGTGTGTTGCTTAATTAGTACAAACTTGTCGGCACGAGTACCGTGCATTGATCTATAAAGAACTATTAATACATCCCGGAATAAGGAAGTCAACAACAGTTCTCTACCTTATTTATTCATAGTGCTGGCATTGGTCGAACTGGGACATTTATTGCCCTTGACCTTCTGTACAATCAAGCTGTGACCGAGGGTGGTGTACGGCCTCTAAGCGTTTTAGAAATTCTTCGGAGACAGCGGATAAACCTAGTACAGACCAAAGTATGTGTGATAAGTCAAGATTCAAAAAGAGGATATGTGTATTTTGTATGCGCGTTTGTCTGTTTAACTTCAAAGACTAAACACAAGTTAAAATCATTAAAATAAGCTGGGCTTACACTGTTTATTGTAAGATACACACTCATATACCTGAGTTTGTAACATATAAAAAACGTGTTTCCATTTGTTCTTTCTATTTGAAGAAAAGGTTAATTCAAAACTTATAACGATAAGGAGTTGTCAGAAGTTCTTCTGGAAGAAGGAACCAGCCAACTACCTGCAGCGTGTAAATTATGATTTTATTGTATTATCTGCAGTACCAGTACGCATACCTTCATGAGGCGTTGGCAGAAGCTCTCTTGATCGGCACACATTTCTACTGGGCAAACCAATTGCCCTCGGTTTATGCCTTCTTCAGTGGACGTAACCCTGAAGCCACTGACACCAGGGCTCAAGAACAGTACAAGGTATTGTCTACAGTTCAATACAAATATACCTAATCCATCCATACAACAATGCATACATGCTCGTACGAACGTGCTCTGTCGTCACATATTGTAATTCTATTCAGAAGCGATGCAAAGTCATTCAAGTTCATGATAGTATAGTAGCCTTCCAGATTTGTGTTTGTTTATTGGTTGTATCGCACTACTTTAGTTACCTGGAGACGAGATCTAATTGAAGTATATATGATGCTGTCTTAGTGTGTATAGCATGACTCGAACACCTGGCTTGATATAACACCCAGTCATTTTATTCTAACACCGGACCAACCACTCGTGGAACTACCCAAATATTTGCTTAATCGTTGGCAAGGGATCTATACCACTACCATTTTATGAAGTCGGTATATCACTGCCTGGAGCCGACACTCTACAGACTGCGCTACACGTCCGGTATCCTTACAGAACATATGCATTTTATAATATAGCTGATTTGCGAGAGCATATCATCAACCGACGATCAGCAGCAAGTATCAGCAACAGCAGCAGTAGCACCAGCTGAGAACATTTATGAAGAACCCGGGGAGCCTATTGCCGAACCTGAGTATGGGAATATTTCAACTACACAGTCTGAAAGTAAGTGGTTCACACGGTATTTCCAATACATAGCATAATGATGATTAGCTTTTATATTAGTTACACATTATGTTGGTTTACAATTGATATGTATAGGTGTTATGTTGATAAAGCTTTCAACTTTAAAAACCCTCATTTGATCGACGCGGAAAGTTCGGTTTTATGGACGGTTTTATCTGTTATTTAAGGCTTTTTACTTGAAGCGTTTCTGTAGTCAGTGTTATCTAAATGATTATCCGGCGAACGGTTGTCTAAACGTCTGTTTTCAAAACGCATGAGGTTCATGTCATAAAACCCAAGTTATTGTAACAATGTATATGAAGATAAACTACATACACGATGAGGCAGAGGCTTAACTGTTTATGGCTGACTTAACCAACAATCAAAGTCGACCAATATTTAGTTTCAGAGTATCGACCCAGGACTAAAGATAGAAATTCAGCCTCCATGCAGCAAATGAATGCCATATACCTGCCGGTAAGGTAAACCAGTCTGATTGAGCTCACATGCGCGCACCCCCCCCCCCCCCCACACACACACACATCACACATTCATGTGTTTGGTGTCAAACGGGTACCTAGTATTTAACAATTTTCAACGGGGACTTCCTTAATTTGCGTCTTTTGTGATAATACTGCAATAATGGGAATAGAAGAAAATATGTATTTGCCTGACATTATTTTTGCTTTGATATGCTTTACAGTACCATTGGTGACACACAGTTATAATGATATTTCCAATTTAAGCGGGGACACACATGCGATATTTTTTTACCAAACAACTTGGCGACTTTGATTGCCACCCTATAAAAATGAAGCGTTCTGTTATTTGCTTATATGAATTACATGGAGCTTACATTGAGTAAGTAGAAGACATTTATTCTCGGCATAGATTTCTTATGTCCAAAATAATAAATGCATGAAGACGTGACGGAACAAACAGCCGACAATATGTATAGAACCTAGTAATTTCATAGCTGTATAATAACTGGGTAAAATGGAAAAAACATTACAGGAAGTGCAATGCCTGAGTTTAATTTACATGCATGATATAAGCTTTCCACTTACACAGGATCGCAATGGCGGCGACAATGATACATTTTTTTGTTAAATTATTTTCTTTAAACATCTTTTCAAACGACATATTTTACAATAATATTCTTGGAACATATTCCTGAGCATTTTACCCATCCGAAACGAGGTCGAGCACAATAATTCGTACACATCAATTGGAGACTTGAATTGTAACCCCTCAAAATGTGGACGCCTAAATTATTTTGCACTTAACTGTTCGTTGTTGTTTTTTTCCTTTCATTGTTATTTTTGCTTTTTGGATTATGATGCAAAATAAGAATATATGACAAGGTCCTATGAGCATTGCAACATATACCAAACTCTGAAAAGGCACAGGACACGTAGTTCACGTGCAAGCCAAGTGAAAAGTAAGAACACATTTTTACGAGTCATTTAACTTAAAGAGCAAACCCGACAGTTACCGCTTGGAAGGGTCAGTCGGCAATATGGCCAAGAAATGTAAAGGGTAAAAGTATTAGTTCATAAAGGATATAACAGATTGCTTTTATGTCATTTAAAATACCTAGAAAGAGTTATTATACCGTCTAACTTACAGCCATAGAGGTATTAGTGCGACAAAATACCGACATGAAGTTATTATGCCTTAAAAGTTGAGTTATTAGAGGTAATAATTACCACAATGGAGTTTTAGACCGTATACATTGCCGACATGGAGAAACACGGTCATATAAATTACCGACATGGTGTTATAAGGCGTTATTAACTACCTAGATGACACCGTATACATAACCGTCTTGGGAATCTAAATTACTGACGAAAATGGAGTTACTTGGCCGATATGTAATCATTAGACATAATAATATATATAAATATATAAATTCTAACTGATTCTAAAAAATTAGAACAATGAATTGAAAGAAACAATATTAGATAACATCAAAGGTGTAAGAAGACGAAAGTCTATGGTTTAAAGAATTTCTTTAGTATTATACTTCCACCTCACAATGAGCGGGAAATAAAAAAATAACTTCGTATCTACCTATATATTTGCTGTTGTGGTAAGATTAGAAACCATCAAACAATTGTACTAGTATAGATCTTATGAACATTAGCTGTAAAACATGACATATATCAGTACACATTATATAACAACACAAGATATTTATGTAGATTTTAAGATGTTTTCGTACATATGAATGACACTTTATGGATTCCATATCCTAAATATCCTCGTATCTCCTATTCTTGTACTGGCATGTACTTTAGTGCAATTTACTTAACTTTCTACGATTTTTTTAAAGAAATGTATATAAATGACAAGTTTCGCATTAGTTAAATTAAATATCAAAAAAGGAAACGTTTCAATAGCAAAGTCTATGCAAAGTGGCAGAAATGATAATGCAAAATATGACAAAAATAAAATTATCATTATCCTCCATGTATCAATATAACCTTTTGCCTAATCCTAAATCAAATCGGAAATCTGAAGTTTTAACAATATCATTCTACTATTATATTATATTTAAATAAAACGAAAACCCTTATCACGTTGTTAGACAGACAGCAAAAAACAACAACAAATAAAACCAAAAAACAAACAAAAAACAAACAAAAAACAACAACAAATCAACAACAACAACAACAAAGATTTATATTAGCTTAAAGTGAGTGATTTGCCAACTACATATGTTATATATAAGAACATAAATATCAACAATAAGACCTAAAACATATACTCAGGGAACGTAAACATTTTTATAGAACGCCAGTGCTTTGCGATTTATTGATCATAAAGTGCTTTCATAGAACTATTCAGATTCATATGTGTGGTGTTTTTTTTTTGTTAATATAATGTACAACCGGTAGTCATAAGTGTGTATGAATGTTTAAAATACTACGCATTAAAATACTACTCATAAACGGGGACCTAACGGCTAGTAGTATGCATGCATGTTTAAAGATAAACGGGGACGCTTGTGTATTTGAAATACCATGTCAAAGTCTCGTGTGTAATATTGTGATCCGCACCAATGTGGTTTATTGGGGACATACAGCAATTTCTGCGAATTTCATATGTTATCCTTCAATGCCTGCAGTACAACCGGGGACGTTCCTGGTTGGTGGATGTCCTCCTTAAAATGTATGTATTCAAATACATGCGCAGACAAACACACTCGCACATACACACACACGAGCGCGCACACACATACACACGTTCTTCGATATCTTTATTGATAACTTGCTACATATGTTGTTTTATACATGTGTATATATTGGTCCGTGTACAACAAAGTACACTGTGGTGTTATCAATATTTGTTTTGGTGTATAGTCTTGCCCATGCTCAACTCATTATTTTTCATGCTTGAAGCTTAGTTTGGAGTAAACAGGTATTTAGTCATGAACTATATTATAGTCATCGTACATCTCTTTTTCCTATAAAGATAGGATAGACAATTTCGCCTCGGGTTGAGAGTTATGTCAAATTATAATGTATGTTGTATGTCAAGGGAAGGTACTTTTTCCTTTTTGTTTTGTTGTTTTACACAATTGCCTAGTTTTTTTATTCTAGAACTATGCGGAGGCTAGCACATACATCTTGGTTGAGACACCATCAGATTCCAGCTTGCCATACTTTTGGTCTTTGGTTGAAGAGCAGAACGTTACCACTATTATCAACCTTACAGAGACCACACATCCATACTATCAGGTATAACAAACCAACGATCTTCCTGCCAAACACCTTGCAGATTAGAATCTAAGATCGTTCCAGCTTAACAGTTAAAGATGGGTTGATCTTTTTAGCATGTTTATTGATTCACCTCTAGGAATAATTTGGTGGACATTTTTTGCAAAACAATGCTGACGCCACAGCGACTACTCCAAATTGGTTATCATGCGAATAGACAAGTTAGTCATGAACTGGTAGTTTATTATCTACTTCGTTTTTTGCCCTCAAAATGTGATCGAAAAGTTTTTGTTGTTTTTCTTTAAATAAACGAGTTTAAAAAGTCCCTTTACACATGTCCAAATTGTATGGTTCGTAATATAATATTTTATATTTGAGTCGGGGCGCCCGTGGCGTAGTGGTAGAGGAGCGAAGTTGTAACTCCGCTGACTGCGCATGGGTTCAAATAACGTTCGGGGCGAAGGAGTTAATGTGGGAAGGTCTTCCAGCTGGCATGTGGTGCACTGGTTCTACAGGGACATTTGTCTAAGAGCTTCTTCCACCAAAACAGCTTGACGTCACTATACTGATCATAATTGGTCGCTTCGATGTATCTCTAAAAACGAAACATATTCTAATTAGTTTGTTGTGTTTGGTTTAACGTCGCACAAACATTATTACCATTGTTAAGAAACGGACGAGTGAGTCGTGGAATTCTTATTTGCTTGAATGTTAAAAAGGGAGGTAATGCCCTTACAATTTAAGCACGTTTGGCTACCCCTACAATTTAAGCACCTTTGGCAGGACGCGTGATGGATTTGAACTACCGTACCTAGGGACGAGACTCTACCGATTGCGCTATCAGGTCCAGATAATTTAGTTTTTATTTGCAGACAAGTTGTGCACTTGGTGCGACTGATGACAAACCTGTTGGCCTGTTTTCTGTTCGTGTTGTGAAAGAAATCGAGCATCGAGATTACGTAAGCAGGTCTATTGTGTACGGGGAAATTGGCAAGGTGAGCCTTTAATGTACAATCTACTTCATGTAGGTTGACATATATAACTTTCAAACAAATTGTTTCAGATCAACGAACTGTTCATTTATCTAACATACCGTGTTATGCTTATTACAGTCGATGTTTTATGACTAGAGGAATCCTTCACAGGCTCATTTGTCTCAGCTTTTTTTCCAACTTGCCCAACTTATCTAATATGAACAATGACTTTTCAATTATGCTTAATTCTGTGTAATATCCTCGTCCTATTAAATAAACTATCAATAATACATGAATGCCAAACCTACAAACATAGATTGTTGCTTGATTATACATATCATTATTCAAGAAGGACAAAAAGACTGGCTCCACAGTGAAGATGTTCTCTCTGTCTGATTGGCAACCGGGTGTAAAATGTCCCGGTGACATTGACCCTTTGATGGCGCTTCTGGAGGAGGTCAATAAATGGCACCCATATGTCTCTGAGGCCAAACCCGTGCTCTTCATATGCGGGTATGTCGCTCCAAATCTATTAAAACAGCAGCTTCATAATCAAATTCTCTGTCAGTGGCTCGGATGCTTGAATTAAATTTCTAGCAAACACCACGATCACTAAAAAGGGATAATGGAACATAACATGCTTAAAATAGGACATCCGTGCATTAAACAAAAGATAAACATGCATTAATTACATAATAAGATCACTGTGTCAGAGGGGTGTGTTTACTCGCCGTCTACATCATAACCTCGATGTACAGGACATTATTTTAAAGATTATTTAATTATCGTCGGAGAATCGTTAAGAATAAGATTTGTCAAACTCGCGATAAAATGTACGAGAAGAAATCAGATGGAGAATAATAAAGTATTAATAAAGTATTAAAATTATGATTGAGTAAAAAACAGGTTCAAATTTGTATCTTAGTTATTTTGAAGTGCTAGCCACTGTGTTATATTCAGCGAATTCTTATTACATTATCCGAACACTACATTTAATAGCAGAAAGCCTATGAGTGCATATACTGAGTGTCATTGTTAACAAAATAATTTGTCCAGTTAATAGCAACGTTTATTATAAAATTGCGATTAGTTTTTAAATTAAAGGCGCTTAGTTGCTATTTATACATTTTAGTAATGGGCGAACGAGGTGTGGTCTGGTGGCGGCCATTTTTAATGAATCTCAGCGTATGCGCAATGAGGAAGGTCATGTTAACATTGTTGAAACCGTCATGACGATGAAAAAGAAAGCGGGGGATATCATTTCTGAAGTGAGTACATTACAACTACCATATTATGTCTGTATAATTGTATGTTTTTGTTTCTAGAACACTTCTCACATGAAGATTATTCTCGAATTTGTCACTCAAAATTACATTACAGTTGTTACCTCACTATTTGTTAAATATACCTAAAGCATAAGAAGAAACACAATATTGTATTAACATGTTGTTAATAAGACAGTCATTTCAACAAAAACAGCAAAGTATTGGTTTATATACCTATATAAGTTTTCAGGAGATTTAACCTTCATTTCGCTGCTACTGCTGGCAATACTGACTCTGTGTATGATGATGATTAATGTTTACAAATTGTACATTTTGCCTTTTTGCAGGAACAATTCCAATATTTATACAAGGCCGTATTTACATATGCGAAGCGAATTGGTTATGTGGTAAATGATGACAAATACCAAAATGTTTAGAAATATTGGTGATGCAAGCAATGATGTTGTCATTGCTTCGAAAATGAAGACATATTTTGACAATAAAACCGCTGTAAATGAATTATCTGGTATAATTGTGTATGAGACAAACCGACGTTTCTTAAATTATACAACTATGTTCAATGTAGTGAACATATGATATGCACATCGTTCAGCGTCGGAAAGCAAGACCCGAAGTGATGGCAATCGTCCTGTGCTGGCCATATAACACCACGTTTCATGGGATGATGTATTTGTACATTCTTTTGTATGGTAAATTGTGTTAAAATTGCATATTTTGAGATGCATTTTATATCCATATTTACAACTTGTTAAAATACAATTTAATGTAAATAATTGGAACTACTATTTGCAGTAGATATGGTTGAATTCTGTTGTTGTTCGCTGAACTGCAACTGTGAATTGCTGAATACATATATGTAAGCAATGAATAGGTTAACCGTGAATACACAAATGCTGCTTTATTTCAGCATTTGTGACAAATCATAGCTATGGAAATCCTCCGAAAGGATATACGAGTTACTTTGGAGTAGCGGACGATGACTGCTATTTAGACGCGTTGTTAGTAGTTGAACTTGTTGTACGATAGATAACACGTGGCGGGTCCTTGTACTTGTTAATTTCGAGAGCCGGGGCATTTAATGAACATAAATGAGTTAAAATGGATCAGCAATATAAGTTATACATTGCTTTATTGCAGCAGGCCCGCTTTCTTTGTAGCATTAGGTAACAAAAAGGTAAACACCTTTAAATACCATGACACATACAAGGAGAACGCGTACAAATGATAATCTAGGACGAGACCAAATCTTTATTATTACCATTATGGTCAGCTGCAGCTACAACAGCGTCAAAAAAGCAGAATACTTTATTATAAATTAATAACGTTTTATTTTGGTAATGATGAAACAAGACAGCGTCACGTTGTATTGAATTTAGATTCGACGAAATTTATCAAATCAGACGAAATTAGATTGTGTATTTAATAATTTTGCGGATCATTGCTTAATTACGTCTAAATGCATTGCACAATTATGTCCCATAAATACCTTTTATATTTGGGGTTTTTTTTGCATTTTAATATAGACTTGAGCACATACGATTTTTGTTTTCGCCAGAACTACGATTTTGTATTGTTTATTAGAGGGCAAGTTCTTGGAAAAAGCATCTTATTAACAAAAGAAAACAAGACAAACAGAAAGAAAAAAATACTTAGAGTATCGTTTTTCAGAGTCTCGCCGTTCGTGTTAAGTGCTTTCATATTGATACAATGTTTTTTTAATAAAAAGACGAAGCTGGTTGTACCTTTGGAAATATTTGATCTGATTCAATGTCTGCCTTTGTTTTCGTTTAAACATATATAATAATATATTTACGGTAGAGTAGGAAAAGTGTAAAAAGCCTATTAGATTATATGCATTATTTGAAATTAACGACATTGCCGTGTTTAATGCCGTTACATAAAAATATAATAATATTATAAAATAAGATTGTTCAAGTATTATATATATAAGACAGTGTTTAAACGAAACCCGTAAAATGAAGGGAATTTTCTCTATGATTAATTATGTGTGATATCCACTTCATGAACACATTAATGAATATAAACATAGGAATTGTAGCAATATGAATGCATTAAACCATTAAAATCATATTACTTGAATGGAATACATATTATTTGAACTAATACTTTTCTCAGTATATACATCATATGGACCTAAACAAGACCTTTTAGAGACTGATGTTAGCATTTGTCTGCTTATTAAGGGTGTTTGAAATTTGCACAACTCCAAAGATTATTCTACTACAGGAATGTTTAATGTTTACAAAATTCTCCGTGTATAACTTTAGTTTATATTACGAAATATGTAATACTATTATCATCTATATTATTGTAGTTTTGTTTGCTTTGATCAGCATCGAAAATGACAGTATTTGTCATATATTCCAAATTTATTGACCTTTAAGTCCATTTTCTGTTTAAACTGTAGTTTGACAGTCAGATGTATTTGCTCACCCGGAATACACCGTCCCGAACATGTCCCTTTCCGTAATTTTAGACACGCATACAATTTCCGCATATCTCTGTGTTTATTGTTGATCTAAGGTGGGAGTAAATTGTTGACAGCAGATAACTTTCTTAGTGTTGCCTCCATGTTTACATTAAATCCGACATAAATGCTTGCTGTATCTTGAATTATCCATTAGCTCGATTTTCAATATAAACTATGATTTCACTTTATGCGTAGTTACGCCCTACCCCAATCCCCTCCGTTGATACGGTGTCTAACTGGTTGGCGTTGTGGAGACTTTTAATCTCGTGTGCTTCGACCGTATGTGCACTAGACGTACAAATAATTCTGTTCTGTCGGAAGTCTTTTCAATCCAATGCACCGCACAATGTCAGTCGGGACCTGCAGCTCCAAGTCTTATGCTCCTCTGCTAATCTTAAACCTCGCAATGCGCATTTTAGTTGAACGCTCTTAGAGTCAGACATCTGCTGAATTAGTCGCCAAATTGATTTATAGGTTATCCTTAATTGCATTTAACTGCAAATCAACTCTCTAATACTATAATTGCATCTATTGTACTGCGTTTTCTATTAATCACATTTAAAAATGTTTGAAAGTTTCCGTTTGAGGTGTTAAATTAGCTTTGTTTGTGCTTTTTTGAAATCCCTTATCTGTGTTAACCACTGTATGAATTACCTTCTTTCTGTGTCAATCTTTTTATTGATATAAACGATTGTGAAATGTTGACTACCTTCGGTTAGATACGCGAACACTTGAATAAGCTGTCCTAGTTTTACCTCTATTTTCCCGTTGTTTCTTTTTACACAAGTTTTCACCACAGAACGCACTTGGATTATATAAGTTTCATATTTTCACGTTATAAACATGTCGTATTAGTTTACCATGTAATTGTTTCATAATAGATCACTTTATGCTTAGCCAATATTAAACGTCACATACAATTTACCCGTGTGAGGTTATTTATCTCCTGTGTGTAAGTATTATTAACACATTTAATAAGATCTCGGTATATACATATCAAGTTGATGTATAAAACATAAGGTAACTCCCACAAAGCAGTTTCCTATTTGTAGTTGATGTACAATTTAGCAATGCCCTTGCTACACAGCTCCACGAAAAAATCTATATACGGGGTTTTAAGTAACATTTTCAAAATTGGAATTTATTTTTTTCCCTATCGAATACCTAAACCCCAATATAAAAGTATTACAGTTATATCTAGTAGACTTTGGAATATGGGACCACTATAAATAAATATACCATCGTCTGATAGAAAACTGACGGTTCTTTATGGTTTTGCTATTATGTTTAAACAAAATGAAATATTGCCATTATTAAACACACTATATTTAGTTTTCAATGTATTTCAGTAGGTTATACATGTAGTATAGTTTAATGTTACAATGTGAACAATTGAATGGAAAAACAGATTTAAGTTGATACACGTCAACACCATCACCTATAGTATTCAAAAATGCAGGAAAAGCAATAGCAGTGTGAATATACATGCAAACAACAAACACGTTTCACTCACAACGAACTCATCTGGCATATATTAAACCTTTCACTGTTCAGGACAGGAACTGTGCTGGTATTATGGCATATATGAAAGAGCCGTAATATTTTACAATGATATATGGATATGTTTTGGGTTATTAAATGCAAAACAGTGTGACTAGTGTATGAAGCACATACTTGTGCCATTGCCATTTAATGGAAAACTAAATAAAAATGTAACACGTGTATTTTAATTTGTTTTAAAAGGTTGAAGTTACTTGCAGCTGTCTTTTGATAAAATCAATACACATGTAAGCCGAATAATATTGATGGAATTACGGATGGTATAAAGAAAAGTTTTCTTTTAGAAGATTTGCAACTTTGTATATTGTGGTTTTTAATTGCATGTATACATGGAAACGTACCCATTGATTTTCTTTCTGTCGCTTATATAAATCTAGTATATGTTTGAAATAAACTAAAGATTCTTTACACCAAATCATCTTTTACAAAAGAAACAAGTATCCTCGACAACAACATTGACACTGACAAATGAGTAGGAAAATCGTCACCATAGGAACAAACATATGAAACTTATTATACGTAGTTAATAATATTATTAAATTCATGTTTTGAACAAATTGATAATGCGACAAACTGTCTAACACATACATAACACGGGAGCCCAGAGACATTTGTTTCACATCTCGAGTACGAAAGGTTTGACCCCTGGAATGGATAGGACACTACCCCAGGACTCTGAAAAGGCCTTTCTTAAGTTCTAGAAATGTGGATAATCAGTAGAGGGCGTCACCCAAAGAAGCCAAAAAATTGATTTGTTTCACACCCCCATGTTCATCCACCAAACCTTTGCCGAAATGTTCTGCCATGGGGTCTATTGACAAAATGTGATTTCTTAAGTTCACCAATTGTGGAATTAGGGGCTTAAGAAGGGCCTAAGCGACCCCAAAAGTCACATTTAATTCACATCTTGAGTACATCCATCAAACTTGGCTGAAATGTAGTATATGACCAACTGTTTGAGAATCCATGATTCTTAAGTTCATCAGTTGTGGACAAGGGGGCTTAAGAAAGGGCCAAAGAGCCAAAATACCCAAAATAACAGATTTAATTCACATCATGAGTACATCCACCAAACCTCTTTCAAAATGTTGGGTTTGGGGATGACACTCAGAATCAGTGTTTCTTAAGTTCCGCAACTGTGGATAAGGTGTCTTAAGAAGGGCCTAAGTGACCCCCAAATTCACATTTAATTCACATCTCGAGTACATCCATCAAACTTGGCTGAAATATAGTCCATGACCTACTGTTTAAGAATCCATGATATTTTGGGTGATAATAAAAAGGTATGAATAGAAGTTTAACTAAACTAAATTGTATTATATACGTTTTGTTACAAAATCAAATATTTGACTGATCTGAATGTGCGCTTCGTGTTTTTAGCAATGATGATGTTAATTGTCACTGAACCCTTGACCTATTATGTTTTACCAGCGTGATCTTTAAATTGAGATGTCGCAAGAAGTGCCATCACTGCTTTCAAATGAAAGTAAGCAACATCAGTCAAGACTAACATAAATAGCATCAAATAGGGGGTGCGTCTTATCTATGAGTGCGTCTTACACATGAGATTTTACGGTACATGTAGTATGGGTGATTACAGGAAATTAACCATTGCTCTGTTAAGAATGTCCCAGTAAAATAGTGATAGCAAAACATCATTGCACATCAATATTTCATTAACATTTTTCAGGGCTATTCCTCTTTTGGCAACGCTACAAATGTAACAAACATTTATGACATGAATAAGCTCTGCTCTGAACATGTCAACTAGTGAAAGCCAACTTTCGAATCTCCTGAGTACTGTATACTTAATACATGTATAATAATGTAGTTTCACAAAAAGGATGATTGATAACAAAATAAATGATCTTACAAAACTAAAAATACATGATTGTTATAAACTATGAACATGTCAACTAGTAAAAGCCATCTTTTGGATCTCCTGACCACAGTATACCCAATAGTTTCATATTATAATTAGGGATGTTAACGGATATTCGAATATTCGAATATTCGATTATCAAGTCGCTATTCGAATAGAGATTTTGGGATACGAATATTTTATAATTTTTATTCCGCTTTTGTTAATTTCGAAGGAACATTGAAAAGACATTTCTTTAGTTGATCGTAGTGTCCCCAGCGTCTTAAGACGCTAGCGATATGTAATCGCGTTCGCTCTAAGATAGAGGGGGTGGGTCATGTCTCCTGATAACGAATTGCCATCTGGTCAACAGCATGAAATCACCTTACCGCGCACAGCTCCTTCTCTGCCCCCTCTCCCACTTAGACCCAGTCACATCAACCACATCACCATACAGCTGTGGAAACAGTTGCCAACGTACAATAAACACACATGTCAGTTCAATGCTGAGGCAATAAGCTACAGCAATTACGTAACACTGACTCTACCCAGCTTCGGACGGGATAGTGTGTAATAAATACAATATATAAGGCTATACTTATTGATAACAGTCCACCAGAAGCTGAGAACGTCTTTTATTTTTTGGAAAGCACAACTAGATCACTGTCAAACAAACTTTAATTGCAAACACTTTCTGTTTTTGTCACTCTACTTCATACTTGTTATTTTATTCCTATATAATACCGCGACATCTTTTATTTTTTGTCACCGCGATTTTCTGTTCTTTGTTTTTGCTTCGTTCTCTCCGAAGAACAAAAATGTAAATCTACATACTTTTTTAATTGTTCGTCATAGGTTTACTTAACACACTTAAAACTCACGAGCTTACAATTTTAATCATTCTTTATATATATACTGATTGGTACTTCATCAATTTATCAACAGTCAGGTAATCTTGACAATAGCCAATCGCAGTAATTATCGTCATCAAATGGTTTTGTTTACATTCGCCTTTCACCCATAGGCATATGGCGAGCAGGTTCGTAATTGTCACTAGTGTATTGGTAACTAAATGTCTCTAATTGACATGTTATGGCTTCGGATTAACGCCCTTAGCGATATCAGCCTATCACATTTAAACATCAATCCGACCACCAACCAACCAATACCGTTAATTGGCTGTGCACTTGAGCGATTGTGTATTGGTAACTAAATGTCTCTAATTGACATGTTATGGCTTCGGATTAACGCCCTTAGCGATATCAGCCAATCACAATTAAACATCAATCCGACCACCAACCAATCAAGACCATTAATTGGCTGTACACTTGAGCGATTTTCTTTCATAAAACCTTCGTGGTTTTGCCTAATTGTCTTACAGTCGATCCAGTATCACCCGCATTTTGTCCTTTAGAAAATGCCGCCTTTAATCATTAATGTATTTTATAAGATTAGTTCACAAAACATAATTGACTGTTTGTTGTTATACATTGTTTGCGGTTAGTAGAGTAAAATATTAAAATTGTAAGCTATTTTGCATGTGTTGTACAGTTTCATCTAATAAAATTATTATATGGTTTTATTAAATCGATAAGTAGCCCCTTAAATACATCTTATGTACAATACTAATAAGAAATTAATTTCACAAAATGCCTTTAAATTGTAAAGGTTATTACACGAAGTACAACACGTAACAAAAAGACACCCAAGTTTAAGGTGACTAATTAATAATGTATATATTATACGGGACTTTACAGGTCATCTTAACATTGATTGGTTACTTTATAGTTTTTTATAAGAGTTTCAATAATAATAATAATAATAATTGTTAAGTAGCAATGACATTATTTACGCATTTACTGGCATTCTTCACTGACAGTATTTTCTTGCAAACTACCACTGACCAAGTAAAGAAACGCCCCGTCTGGTCCTTCACTATAAACAGGATAATGCTGGATTTATAATATTGCCGTGTGTTTTTCAAAAAGAAGAAATCGTCGTTTTAAAATTAAATGCTATGATAAAATCATAAATCTACCGCCGCTTCTGTATTAAGTAAGGCTAGCAATGTAAATTGTGGTCAGAAATAAACATTTTACAATGAATAAACACATTGAATGTAATGGAAAATTTTCGTGTTATATGCCACTATGATATAAATTCGTTCCGAATATTCGAATATGATTCGAATACACGTTCCGAATATTCGAATATCGTTTTGGGATTCGATTTACATCCCTAATTATAATTATGCTTGATTACAAAATGAAGCTACACAACTACATAATTCTTTTCAACTCTGAAAATGTCAACTAGTGAAAGCCATCATTTAAATCTCTGAGTACTGTTTACCCTACAGTTTCATAATATTCCTTGATTAACAAAAGGAAACTACAAAATTAAAATTGAACATAGGCCACACTACTACCATGTACCTGAATACTAGTAAAGACTTCAATTCAATACAGTCTGTCTTAAAACTTTTGCTAACCTTCAACTGGACTCTTACACCCCTTTCGCAGTGGTTTCCCTCTACAGTTTAGAGAATAATGAATAGGATACAACTTCAAATTTGAAATCAAAGACAGGTTAAGTCACGTCTTAACATGATTGCAACCACTACTGCTCTTCATCAGAATATTATAACTCCTCTGCATCGCTGTCATCATCTCCTTCGTCAGAAGAAGCCGCTTCAAAACTGTCATTGCCATCAATCTCATCGGCGCCTTCATTGTCCTCTGGCACCAGAGAATCAGGTAACTGAGGACCATCGAACCAAATTTGGGTGTAAATTCCATTCTCCAGCATCCATCCATCATCTTCTGAGGGATGTTGAACGAGTTCTGCCTGATCAGCATCAGCCCACATTTTTGAAACAAATGCCACTCGTTTCAAATGACACATGACCTCAGCTTCACAAGGCGGCAGACCACTGGCATCGATCTCTTTGAGTTTTTCGAGTGGATTTTTGCCTTTCATCTTTGGTTTATTCACCGTCTCAAAACGTTTGTACCTATGGGAGTTCAGTGAAACCTTGGAGTTTTCTCGGGCTCCATAAATACTAGCCGTGAATTTGAGAAGAACCTTACGGCTTCTGTCATCGTTGGGTTTCGTTGAGATTGTTTCGAAGGCCTTCTGCACATCAGTGTTCTTCAGAAATTTGGCAAATGGCCTAACCTTTCCCTTCTTGAGAAATGCTGAGGTATAGTCTGAACCCGTAAATGCAGGAAACGCTGGTAACGACCTGCAAACCCCTGGCCCTAGTGACTTTTGTATCTCAGTGATGTTGATAAATCTTCGATTCTTCTTTGACACTGTTCCCACATCCATCCACAGACTAAGAGCACAGCAATGTCTGTGTCATGGGCTCTGACAACTATGTCTCCTCTGTGAGCAAGCTTGTCAGCCTCAATAGCATGACATACAATCTTGGTGTCTGCCTCTTCGTGATTTGACTTGTTCTCAGGAATGCAATGACTCTCAACCTTTCCACCAACATTCACGTAGTGGAAGCAGTCCCCAGATGGAACATCTAGGACCACTATACAATTCCCAATAACCGAAGCATAAGAGTCATCATGCCATTCCCGTGATAGAAATACTGGCAATTCCCGCTTGAAAGATCTGGATGCTAACGCCTTTGAAAGGTCCTTTGGCCTTCTTTGAGATGAACCAGTTATGACATATGGTTGGCTATCCTATGGTACCCACACGTTTAGCCCTTTCTGCATCTTTTAGGGATGGTTGAGGGTAATCGTCAAATGCTATGAAAACTCTACGAGTTTTCCTTACAGAAATGGCTTGTGACAAGATGCTTCGAGCAAGTCCACCATGGTGTGGAGGGATGGTGATGCTAGGTGGGAGAATTCGCAACATATACTGGCCATCAATGACACAGGCTACAATGCTTTCAGGGCTGCTAGTTGTTTGGTTTCCCTCCAATTGTGCTAGTAGATTGTCTTTGTTAGTTTTCACTAACATCTCGTCTGGGTGACACATTGTCAGGGGAACTGGGGTCAGTTGGTATGTGAAGATGTGTGGCAAGTCCAACTCACGCTGTGCAGCTAGCAAGACTAGACGTCCCATCAGATCCCTAGTACATTTCCGAACCACAACCATTCTGTCTAAAGCCTTCATGTTCTTTGCACCATTTTCCGCGAAAAGTCTTCAGAGAAGCCTGCTTTACAGTTTGCTCAAATCGCTCCTCATCAGCCACACACTCTTCAATGAACTGCTGATGGAGAGATCTCCCATTTTCTGGTACATTCAGTAGGCTCTTGCATACTTCATCGCTAGCTGCTTTACCGGCGTTGGTGTTGAACAGCTTCTCACTTGACTCCCTTCCAAATGGATTACAGCTTGACCTGACCTGTTCCACTACCTTTGCAAGGTCCCTGTTGTCATGTCTAATCAGAGATGGCTTGAGTTCTGCCTTGGTGTCCTCTTTCTGGGATATTCCTGCCATTTCCTGCACCAAGCTCACAAAGTTGGCACGTGTTGACTTTGTTACCATCCATCTCAGCCTTGCAGCATAGTTGTTGGTAAATGCTGAGATCCCTGTTAACCGGGAGGCAGCATCTGCATTTATAGTTTGCTCCAGAGTCAGGTCAACTGGACATCTGCTGAAGGGATGCTCTGTCCGTCGTATCCCGAAAGCTCCACTGTCAAGTATATCCCTCAGGCCGTGGTGGTGGGAATTCTCCATGTTGATGAGATCCAGCTGAAATTTGGTGAGCCATCTGCAATAATTCGGGTGGTTTGCTGCAAAAGAAAGACCAATGACAGGGCTCAAGGATTGAACATAGAGGTCTCTGTCATTCGTTCTGATGGCACGCTCGAGCTCATGGTAGGTATGGATGTAATCCACATACATTAGCCAGAATTGGGCTGTAGCACCATGTTCACCTCTCCTGGCCAGAATTGTATAGGCCTCGTACTGTGTGACACAAGCTGTAAATTTACTGGAGTTCAGGGAAGAATCAACTTCATCTTTCTTCCCCAGACTGCAGTTATTAACCAACATGATAAAGTCATCTGTGCTATCGTAGGATTCTAGGAATTTGCGGAAGTGTAGTGTCTCAAAGGCGAGGGCAAGAATAGGATGTAACCTCTTGCATCGGTTGAAGTGTTTTCCTGCCAAGAAGCCATTCAAAGATCCAGGGGCCAGAACCTCTGACTCAGTGAGCATTTCTGGCCCCCCAGATTCAGCTATCAACTTGCATATGGCATTAAAAGGGGCCATTTCTGTGTAAAAGGACCCATGCATAATAAACACATTGTCAAACCTAGGGTCTTCAGTTATTTGAATCTGCCAGGCTGGTGTGGCGTTGAGGTCATATGTCACAACCCCATAGGCCTGGGTACATTCCTCAGCACATTTCTGGGTTGTGACCAGGGTTTCTTGAATTACATCCAGACTTGGAATTGGCTGCTTCAGGTTTGGCATTTATCTCACTTCCTGCCTTGGTAAGGGATCTTCGGATGAAATGGCATTAAATCCAACCCAGATTGGGACAGCAGTATCACCAATGGCATGGCTTATCATCTACATCAGGTCTACTTGTCTGGACCTGGTGTTGACATCTTGAAAGTTCAGGTCTGTTGTTCTGTAACTAAATTTAGAAATCTTTGGCACCTTCCTGTATGGAGCGAATAGTTGTCCAGTGTCCACATCCGGTGTTCTTTTTCTGCTGTTCTTTTGTTGGGTTGCTGGAGCTCTGTTGGTAGGCCTGCCTTTTCCAACTTCAACAGCATCTGCTGTAGGCACATTCTGGTAGAGAATACCCATCGAGTCATGTAGCGTATCGGCGCCTGAAAGGGTCTGGGTGAATTCATCATAATTATCAAACGCTAAACCCATCGTTCTACCAACTTCTTGACTGATGTTGCTTACTTTCATTTGAAAGCATTTTGTAATTTTGTAGCGTTGCCAAAAGAGGAATAGTCCTGAAAAATGTTAATGAAATATTGATGTGCAATGATGTTTTGCTATCACTATTTTACTGGGACATTCTTAACAGAGCAATGGTTAATTTCCTATAATCACCCATACTACATGTACCGTAAAATCTCATGTGTAAGACGCACTCATAGATAATTTGATACTATTTATGTTAGTCTTGACTGATGTTGCTTACTTTCATTTGAAAGCAGTGATGGCACTTCTTGCGACATCTCAATTTAAAGATCACGCTGGTAAAACATAATAGGTCAAGGGTTCAGTGACAATTAACATCATCATTGTTTAAACACGAAGCGCACATTCAGATCAGTCAAATATTTGATTTTGTAACAAACCGTATAAATTAAAATTTAGGTTAGTGATACTTCTTTTCATACCTTTTTATTTTCACCCAAAATATCATGGATTCTTAAACAGTAGGTCATGGACTATATTTCAGCCAAGTTTGATGGATGTACTCGAGATGTGAATTAAATGTGAATTTGGGGGTCACTTAGGCCCTTCTTAAGACCCCTTATCCACAGTTACGGAACTTAAGAAAGACTGATTCTGAGTGTCATCCCCAAACCCAACATTTTGAAAGAGGTTTGGTGGATGTACTCATGATGTGAATTAAATCTGCTATTTTGGGTATTTTGGCACTTTGGCCCTTTCTTAAGCCCCCTTGTCCACAACTGATGAACTTAAGAATCATGGATTCTCAAACAGTTGGTCATATACTACATTTCAGCCAAGTTTGATGGATGTACTCAAGATGTGAATTAAATATGATTTTTGGGGTCGCTTAGGCCCTTCTTAAGCCCCTAATTCCACAATTGGTGAACTTAAGAAATCACATTTTGTCAATAGACCCCATGGCAGAACATTTCGGCAAAGGTTTGGTGGATGTACATGGGAGTGTGAAACAAATCAAATGTTTGGCTTCTTTGGGTGGCGCCCTCTACTGGTTATCCACATTTCCAGAACTTAAGAAAGGCCTTTTCAGGGTCCTGGGGTAGTGTCCTATCCATTCCAGGGGTCAAACCTTTCGTACTCGAAGTGTGAAACAAATGCCTCTGGGCTCCTAGACTAACATGTTTTAAGGTAATTCAAAGAATACGATCTTAATGTATTCTTATTGATTAATTAAACAAGCTGAGCTACATATGCACACCTAATTGCACATGTTATACCAGTAAATGACCACATGGCGATACCTTATGTTAAAGTGAAAGCTTACAACACACAAGGAGGAACACAGTTTGTATGGCGTATTTGCACATTTCAAAATCGACTTAAATATATAAAACGACACATCCGGTATAACATTGTAAATCAGTATACAAGCAGGCATTTTTGTTTCTCCACTGAAGGTTATATTCCACCAGAAGTGCAATGATTCATATTTCGAACAATCTAATTACATGGTGTATTGCTCTCTGGTAATCACAAAAACTGTGCATTAAACTGGCGTGATACCAAGAGAAGTTTGAGTGGCCAGAAACGCAGAACAAGAATCGTTATATACCAGCAACAAATACCGGTTCAGGTAGCGCGATCGGTAGACCGTCAGCTCCAGTTAAGGGAGACGCCGATTGTATTCCTGGCCGCGACATACCAAAGTCGTTAAAATGCTTTTGGTATAGCTCTCTTGCCAAAGGTCAATCAAACAGGGTAGTTTCACGACTGGTTTTCCCGGTGTCAGAATAGTGTCACTGCGTATTGAATTATGCCAGGTGCCCAGTGCATGCTGTACACATTTAAGGTAGCATTATATCTGCTTCAAGTGGACACTATCTGTAGATACTTAAATAATGTTGGTGGGGCTATAAACATTATTGTTGTAATCGTGTATGCCTTAAATAAGCGGAACATTTGAACGCGGTACGGGTCGTGTTATTGAGAAAAGCTGCCAGAGGATGCTACACATATTATTAAAATGTTCAAAAGAAACACGCAATTGAATTGATAGTAATGCTGTATTTGAAATAAAACATAGACATGTATTGTAAAAGAAATGTTGCGTGTTGTCATGAAGAGTTGAAGGGCGGCCAATCAATGTCGTTATCGGTAACAACAGGCATTTTTCCTGTAATATAATACTGATGCAAAGTGGTTAGTTGATTGGTGCTGATTAACATCATTTCATTTTTCAACTATGCCTTTTAGGTGAAATACCTTTGTTCTGTGCCTTTTTGGAGTTTGGTATATGTTGCAATACTCATAGGACTCTGCCATATATTATTTTTTTGCGTTTTTTTTGTACCTCCTGGAGGCCATATTGAATTAAATGCACATAGACTGTATCTGTTTAATCTCGTGCATTTCACATACTACAGTCTTTAACAATAATTTATATTTATAACTTTGATTCTTTAACCTACAATGTGCAATGCAATCAGTAGATTTTTTGTTACAAATTCTCAATTGGTTTGTATTGTTTTAAATATGTTTTGATATTAAATAGCATTGATCTTGATCCCGATGTGGTCTAATTTATATGTTATTTGTAGACCAAATATTATGTATGAAGTCCATTGATGAAATTGATGCTCATGAAACAATAGTTTTGCCATAAAAACAAAATGTCGCGTCTTTCTTAAATGCCATCTTCAATAACCTCCAACTCTCGCTGACATCGAATCTTATTAGTTCCAAATTCTAGATACAGTGCAGTTACGAACTGTGTGGGCGAAATTATGAACTGGTTGTATCTATTCTTGTATCCAATTCTTGTGGATTTACACTGGTTACCAGTAAGTAGTCGAATCGACTACAATGTTCTGGTGCACACCTTCCGAGCGATCAATAGCACTGCACCAGCCTTTATATCAGATATGGTCTTTTATATGTTTATCTAAATCTTTTACCTATCTTTGCCAAATGCTACATATGTTTTATTTCTTGTCAATGTTTTAGTTACAAATTTTATATTTTGCTAGGTGACTTTGAGCACTCTTAAGGTAAAGGCACCTTAATATATGATGATGGTGATGATGATAATAATAATAATAATGATAATAATAATAATAATAATAATAATAATAATAATAATAATAATAATAATAATAATAATAATAAATATAATTTATAATGAAATAAAATTCAAGCATCTATGCATGATCTCTATATAATATAGCGTTGATTCAATACTTTTACTGTTTTGATATCCTTTGGCGATTTTATTATCAGTTCATTACCAGGTCCGGGTCACACGTAAGAAATAATTGAAGAAATTCATGGCGCATTGTATAAAGCATTGCCCATTTTCTATCTTTGTGCAGCCCCCTTAAAAAGCTGCTCCGCTAAGGATCTAAGCTATAGGGGAAGCTCAGATCATTTTCAGATTCTCGCTTGTGGAAAACTAATTTAAACTTACACATTAAGGTGTTTATACGGTTGTAGATGAAAAGAAAAGTCAAGCCAAATTCAGAAAGGTTTAAGATTAATTTTATTATCAGGACTTGACAGTGTAATATTTTAAAGAGAGGATATCCGTTAAATAAATGGCATAAAGTAAGCTTAGTTGGACATGCTTAGTCCATTGCAGTTAAGGTAAACATGGTGCCTTTTAAATTCAAGTTGCAAAAAACCTGAAAACATGTACACAGTACAATACATACTTCTTTAATATAGTATTGCAACTACATTATCCCTTTTCATAAATATACGTAACTTAATATTGCAAAGAAACAGTCTCTCTTAACTACAACACGACAACATTCTTTTTTAAAATACTTGTTAAAAAATGAGCAAAAATAGGGCAACAAAACATGATACAATCATGTTAAAATGCAAATGGACATTGTCGGGTAAAATTAACCTTTGCTTAAATATTAAAGGTGTTTGACATCAAAACATTTTTAACATAAATATATAGTCAACCTTTTATCATACTAGGATTAAATGTATGGCCTAAAGTAAAGTTAGATGGAAGTGAGTGAGTGCAATGTGGTTCAGGAAAATGTAATACCTTTTACATCCTGGTTGCAAAGCCCACAACATTGACAAAGTACAACACATACATTCTTATTAATATTACCATCAAATAGGTAAAATACAATTACCCTTGCCCCAATTATACATATACTCATTATAATTTTACAAAGAAACAGGTAAATATACTATTACATCTCTTAACAACAAAACAATTCCTGTTCACTACTTTTATCCCTCTTGTCACTCGTTCTCACTTTTACTTAGCTACAAGCGTCATGTAAACGTTTAACCCAAGTTGGCTATCCTGTACTTTTCGTTTGTGTACCAAAGTTTAACAATGTAATCACAACAGCTCTCTCGCACTTGTGTGGTTTTCAGGTGAAACAATCTGTATCACCTTTACCGCGTTTGTTTACTACATTAACGCATTGGATGCAATTCACGTTATGCGTTAAAATAGTGATAAAATGACTGGCATGGCGTTTAACTTGTGCTATGTTTGTTAGTAATTTTAAATGTTTTTAGGCTTCAAATGGAATTTAAACATACTCGTATATATTCTATATAGCCAAACTAGTTATTGGCATTCAGGTAGACTTTAAATAAATCTTATATATCGTTGACAAGCCCATATTTACAGTTTACGTGCAATAAGCTGAGACATTGTTTTCATCACTGTGTTTAAACTTCATCAGGATTATTCGTGAGAGTGGTATGTTATCGATGTATTTAGCAAAAGTTTCACACGTCGAACGTTATAGTTTGATAATATTTATCAGCATTTATGCATGTTGATTTTGATCACGAGGCACCATACTATCGGCAGACACACTACTTTGATAGAATATAAAGGCAACCATACACATAATAGTTTTAATTTCCTTATTTGCATATTCTCCTTCTTAAGATTGATAACAATTGTGTCTTCTTACAGATTTACAGTTTGAAATTCTTTATAATGTTTATTGAAATTAAGGCTGAGTGACGTGTTTCAGAAAATAAATTTATTGAAATTGTTCCTTTATTTGCTTTGTGCAAAAATGAAGCAACTATGTGCATTTTCGAAGGATCGGACCACGGGCATATAACTATGGCTTACACATTATTTATATTCAATCACTAATTACTTAAAGATAGTTTTCCTACGATTCGCCTTCATTAAATGCATCAGTTTACATCAATAGATAACAAATCATTCTCTTGGGAATTATAGCTTGCAACGGGTTCCATCTGGCATCTAGTTAAAACAATCCCATCATAACTTAAATGGTGCGATAATATTAGTCATGAAATACTCAATCTGTCGTTCATTGTTTAATTCATGTTTATCATTGGTAGATTGTATCATTTTATTAACCTGACAGATGATGTTAATATTGCGTTCGAGTGTTTGTTATTTTACACAATTTAGAGGAGAGAACTCATGATTCATATTGGGCTGTATCGGAAAGTGATTCGATTCTGAGTATGCATAGAATGGCACTCACCCGACGTAAGCCATGTGTGTAGGCATAACAAAAAACTTTACAACCTACAATGCCACCTGTACACAAATCAATGATATCATTAAGTATGTTTTAGCAAGATATTAAATGTAATGCAAGTATCCTTGTTTGCATTAGATTAGTATGTTCTACCTTCTCATTGTTCCGATACCATCGTAAATCATGGATAGTGCTGGTTTATTACTAACTGATCATATACATTTTACATTCAAAATAATTGCTGACGAATAAAACGTTTGGAAATCCGTTAACCATATACATCCCCGCCACATGTGACATACCCTGCGTCTCAATACTTTTGTTACGTTTAAATAACTATAAAACGAAGATATTCGTGGCTCTTAACAAAATAAATGACCAGATATTAATCGAAAACCTATGATAATAGTTAGTCTAGTGTTTAATTCAAATAGTTCCAATGTCATGTTGTGTTTTTTGTTTGCTTTGGTCTTGTTGTTCTTGTTGTTCTTTTCTGTTTCAGTTGTTGTTTTGTTTATGTTGTGTTTCGTTTTAAATAACGTGATTTAAAAAGAGCCATGTGCGTATTTTTGTGAACCATGCAGTATTGTGAAAAGCTAATATTCCGTTATTTACTTTTTGTAAGAATTGGAATGGCATATTAGTACAACACGCCTAACCGCCAAATTAAAACATTTAGAAAGCTATTAGCATAAAAGTGTAAGTCGGGAATGAAGGTACGGTGACATTCAGCATGCTTTAAAATTATGCTTATTACAAACAGTGTTTATATTTTGGGCAAAATACCATCCTATTTACTTCTTGCAATGACTGGCAGAGAATTTTACCTTTTTGAGTTATGTTGTCTTGTGAAAACTAATTTTAAATAAAAACTCAGAACAAAATGAAGTGTAATTCTCATAGTACAAAAACCCTTTTTTTCTAGAATGACACTGGACAAATATTCGCACTCGTGTTAGCTACATGCGTAATACATCATCCACTGCATCTTCTTCAGCACAGATAAAACGTCCCTGTATGTCCTATAGTGTTCTGATTGTTCATTTTTAATTATCTTGTTTTAAGTTCACGTCAGATTAACGTATTCGGGAATATCTTTGACTAACGTCATTGTATCTATAACTGTTATATTAAATGCAAAACGCATTTATAAAAAAATAAACGGACGCCAATCACTAACCATTTAATTTTTTTTATTTTGACCACCTTATGGGCTTAAACGAAAGTAAAAAAAACAACATGGTGGACCATTAAAAGAATATGTTATTTTCCACTTAAAGATATGCACTAAAATGAAGTCGATTTAGGTTCAGCTCTTCGTGCCATAAATTTAGGTCATAATTAGGGCATTTTATATAGATAATTAACCATCGTTTAAAAGAAGTGAATCTTCACTGTTTGGGATAAATTTGGTATTTCAATCTTGAGTTTTAAAGGCTGTGTTTATGCGAAAGTGTAAATCTTATCATACTTTTTGCATATATGGTTTATCGCCAGCATAAAATATATGTCGATTTGAATCTCAATACAAGGACCTTTTGCAACACACCATGATATTCGAGATTGTTTTATTAATATGATAGGTCATTCGGATTTTTCATACAATCAAAAGGGGATTAAATCTTCGGAGTCAATGTCGTTTCCATTTGATCTTCATTTCAAAAACACATATTTGCAAACACGATTCTGAAACAGAATGATTACAATACGAACTTCCCCCAAAATTAAAATCCTTGTCGTACACAAACATTAGATTGGTAAGTATAATTTCGAAACACATAATAACATGTCTGGTATGACATTGTACACATGTATACTCAATAACTAAATGGGAATATAGATTGTATGTGACGAGGTCTCCTATTTAACATGCGAAATGGAGACGAACCAAAGTAAATAAAGAATGACCATATAGACCATAGTTATGTTAAAGCAGAGTAAAAAACAAAACAAGGAGAAGACTAAATGCTCAAAATGGTGGCAAACAAGCAATACAATTTAAACAATGGTTTGTACATTTTAAAGCGATATTCGAAAAGCGTACGACTGAAATGATGTCCCGCGTTCGCCGTTTCATTGTCAGCGAGGTTTCAACGATATTAATGTCACCAACATCGTTAAGTGTGCGTTGATATTCGTTAAATATAACCGCCACCAACCTACTACGAGTACGCCCCTTACTGCAAAATAACAAACGTTTTCAGATTATCGCTAATCTATCGTTTAACACATTACATATTTATTTAGAATGATCTAATTACAGCTATTAAATGTCAGGAAATTGCAATGTTGCAATGATTAAATAGAGGAAATAAAAACGCAAGGCATTTCCTATTTTGGTGACATTTCTGCCACGAAGCTAACATAGTCTGCAATTGTGCCTGTATATTCCCCCTTATAGTAATACGAAAAACAGGGATAAGTCCTAATACAAAACTGTCTGTTCTGCTAAAACTGATTAGCAAAACATTGAGCACGGACACCCATACTTTCATTACTTTACCCTGTTCATAAAAAACGACTGTGAGTCAGAAGTGACACCCACCCCACTACGAGTTACCGAAGCATTTGTCTTAAGCATATATACAATGCTCGGGAACAGAAGTGGCAGGTAGAGAAGGAGAGAGAGTCGGTAAACAGTAACAATTCACGAAACTAAATAATTTCTAGTCTAATTTCTTAAAGAAGCGGGTCAGTAAATATTGTAAGTACAACTCATCTGGTATCCATATCTTGTTCTTTTACATTATATATAGATTTATTTTCAAGTCTTCTATTAAAAGTTAGTTATGTTTTTCATGGGCTTATTGTTTGCAATGAAAATGCGTTTTTGATTTTGTTTCCGTCGCTGATGGTTACATTCCCTGTGTCCAAAATCGTTTTATTTCAAGTTTATGCTATGCAAGACAAATAAAATGTGTATTGGCTTTACACAGTAAATTACAGTGAAATCTGCGTTTTACCTTGGGCTGAGTCATGAAGAGGGTACATTAAATATTTTATTAACCGTAAAAGTTTCAAACAGTTTCAATATAAAAGTTAACATATGAAAAGAGTTTTAAAATAAACTGAAAGTCTAAGCATATGCCAGATAAAATACACCAGGTGTAGGTCAATATATATCATATATCAGCAATAAACAGTGATACTTTTGTTAGCATTGAAGATGCATCTGTCTGTTTAGATGATGATCAGACAGGTCTCTCTTCAAATGACATGGGAACCAGTAGGACGGAGGTATTGTTGGTACGCAACAGTGCGTCTTGGGAATGTAATTGTTCGGATACTTCAGTTCATAGTTTTAACAATCCGCCCCACATACTTCCAAATACAGACAATGCTGTTGAAGATGACTTGCAAGCATACACATCGGATACGCTGTCAACATTTTCCGATAGTGATGTTTCTGTTCAAGAATCAGAATACGAATAGATTGTAAAGTCCTATGATTATATCGTAAAATTTGAATAGGCATGGGACAAAGGTATTTCCATGCAAGCCTAATGTAAAACAACAAATTTGGGATGAGTCATTTAACAAATAGAGTAAACCCGTCAGTTACTGCCTTGGACGGTCAGTCGGCAATGTGGACCGAATGGGAAGTTTAAACCGGTTTTACAGAGCTCTAATCTCGCACTTCCTGATGAGTTTCTCAAATCCAAGCATTGGAAAGATAACCAGTATATTCGAATACAAATGTCCAAGCGCTGACGTTTTCTTTGATAAGTTATGCCGAAAGTTGTGACGTCATTGAAAAATAATGTCCGCATCGTGTTTCGAAAAGAGAGAGAGAGAGGGGGGAGAGGGAGAAAGAGAGAGAGAGAGAGAGAGAGAGAGAGCGAGAGAGGGAGAGAGAGAAAGAAAGAAAGCGAGGTATTATTTTCGATTAGAAGAACTACATAACTTGTTTTAATTGTAAAGGAAATTTACTTTTTGAATCAGAAGAACATGACCAGAGAAGGATAATCGGTGTAGCATCCTGTTCATGTGAAGATGGAATGGAGGAAGCAAAGTCAAATGTCAATCAAAAGTAATACACGTAATAACCCATTAAGGATCATTTAAATTACAAAATAGACTACATGCACGAGGAAATTTTTTACGACCGCCACACTGTACAAGTAACGCTGTTGTGATCATGAGTAGGAACATATGAAAAAATCCTATGAGCAGAAGATGTGTTTGCAGAACTGAAAATTGGTCATCAACTTACAATATATCTCTTTTTGTTCTACAGTCACTTCTATCTTTATTTCCCTACCCACGAAATTAAAAAAAAATACCTTCGATTTTTGACAGATGCGAAACTGAGGCCTAACACTGAAACAGGGTCAATTGCGAAACTACGGATTAGTGAGTGACTCTGCCTATTGTCTTACGTCACGCCTGATGATATTGATCCACGGCAGCCGGTCAATGTTTTCACATTCGAGTCTCATCAGATGACTTTTATGACACCAAACTGTCAATTAGTGTGTCATTTAAGGGATTATATTCATAAAGATGTTAGGGGCGCGGGTTCTTTTAAGGATCTAATTTAACGAAGCCATTTACTGACAATTAACGCCAACTAGCGTACTATGCAAACTGACACAAAACAGACCCTTGAGTAAACACGCTCATGTAGAAGCGAAGACCGAGTTGATCGTCGCGGGGTTCCGGAAGGCAGACCTGCGCTAGTGTCATTGTGTTGTGTTGTGACAAAATGTTGTAAAGTTACCTGTACGATGTGCTTTAGTTTTTAGTGCTCGTGTATATATTACAGTATAAAATTACTTAGCATTGATCGTTTTTCATGATTAAATGGCTTATGTTCGTAAACATGTTTTATCGTTCTATGTCAATAAAATGTAAATAAAGTGTGGTGAAATCGTCTGTATGTTTGAGATTTATGTCCTGTTTAGTAAAAATATGTTGACATGATTTACAACTAAATCTAGCATTCGAAAGTCTAACCGAGAGGATTTTATAGTGTTGGTACTTAAATTCGTGGATTGTCTTGCCCACGAATTCCACGATATTAAATGCCCCACGAAATGAAAAATGCTTTCACAGTACTAGGATTGTATAAAGAGTAAACTATTGCGCCGTTTACTTAAGCTAAGTATAAAGGTAAACCTGATATAGGGCAAGAATGATATAAAAAATGGGCAAAACAAAATAATATACATATTGTGCACCGAGAAACTAATAAAATGACAATAAAGATGCACGATTTTGACCTCGATTGATGCATATTTCAAAATATAAATGGGAATAGTGAGAAGATACACCGTACGAATGGCACGATATCAGAAATGATATGCAAGATCAGAGGTACTTATGCTACACTATTGTCAGATTGTAAAATGTAACTTTCGCTAATTAAATTGTAATCGCGGGATGATGTTGCGTTCTACTGTGGGACTCTGATGCGCCACACTATTAGCGTGTATGCCTCTTTGAAGACACTAACGCTAAACGGGGACGAGTGTGTATGAGAAATGCCATGTCCAAATCGGGAAGGAATGTTGTGGTTTTCACCAGTGTGGTCAATTAGGTTCATGTAGCGATTACTTCGAATTGTACATATGTTATCAACACCATATTCAATGCCAATAAGCACGGATTTCAGCAGTTGTACAATCGGGAACATCCACGGATTGGTGGGTGCCCCCGGTTGAAAGCTTTGTACTCATACAACTGCCCTAGTTTGCCACCAAATACAAAAAAGTATACAGAACCCGGAACTATTTGCTTTTACAAAGGACATCACGTGCACAAGTCCATCTCTAAGCACGTGGACAGGTCTACCTCATTATTGGAAAGACCTCTCTACATGCAAAGAAAGACCTACGTATATGATTACTTTGTCTAAAAGAGAGGTTCTAAAATATATCAATCCAATAAAGATGTAGGTGTTAAGCAACAGATAAATAAAACCATTTTATTAAGCAAACAAAAGATAGCTTATGGATACTTTATTAAATCGTCCTAACTAAAACAAGGCCGTACCTGTGACTCATGATCATTCTAAAATAGGTTGTAGTTTACTGTCGTGACATGTATTTGAAAATGGAAACATTGTCGAATATCACCTTTACATGGAGCCTGATTACTAACAAGCTACGGATTGGGCAATCAGGTTTTATACAACTGAACATGTATACCATTTTTAGTGTTCTATGTATTCAATAAACAAGTAGGCAGAGCCTCTTAAATTGAAAAGGTTCCAGTTTATTTCCTTGTAATAAAATCTCGCTAGTGGATAAAACTTTAGCACACTTTTTAATATACGGGAAATAAATATGTCCCTGTTCCTTCTTCAATTTAAACGTAAGGTTTGATTACTCAAATATTACATCTGTAAACTTCCCTTTGATATTTCCTTCCTGTTGCGCTAACTTATCTTTTGGTTTGTTTTAAAGATGACTCAGGAAATATTAAAACACTCGTTACTAATGAAACATAATGCAGAATTGTGAAGCAATTGCGGGTAATGTGATACATAAATTACCTTATAATAAGCCTACAATTTAGATATAACAGGCATGTTAAATAATAAATGTAAACAATACCCTGGAGCTATACAGTGCAATTTCACGTGAAGAGGATAGGTAATGCTCACGATTATAGCGTTTGAAAGAAAAGATGAAAAGAAAGAAGGTCGTTTCTTAATGAACACATTATAACTTTAAGTCGTCGTATTGATGAAGGCTCATCGACTTGTTCGGTCATGGAATAACTCAATATAACTATAGCAAGACTGAAGAAGACCCAATAGCAAGCAGTGCAGTGCACAGCAGTAAGCAACGTTTCTGATTAGGAGTGTACAGATGTAACAAGTATTATTGTATTATTGCGACCGTTGTCTTTGTTAATCGTATTTATTTTTTTATATAAAATTTAGCATAGTATAAGGTCAGCTGCATAACTGTGTTCATGCTACTATTTTACTTTGAAAGAACAATATAATTACAGTGAACGCATTGATTTGGGAAATCCTCACTTAAACAATTATGTAGTAACGAATTAGATACTGGCATTGAAATTTTAACATTAATGTAAAAACTCGTGCTAACCTTGTAAGTAGGGATATACCAGTATGATCGAGGCGAAACAAAGCCAAATTACGAATACTTAAATTTCCCATCTTGTGATATCTAGACATAGCCTAATGTCTAAAAGGCTTCATTTAGATGTCAAGTGTTTGCTTTGTTTCTGGGCGGTAATTCAGATGGATCATTTGAGCAAACAACGACTATCTTTAAACCATAACGTGACGTTGAAAATAATAGTTGTTTTGATAAAGCTTTCGGAATAAATGCGGATATGTTGATAAAAATAAGAAATATGACAACTGTCTATGAGCATTGACAAAAATACCAACATTTGAACAAGCACAGGACAACGGTATTCACATACAAGCTCATTGAAAGTTAAGACCAGATCTTTGAGTTATACTTTAAGTTATTAAACAAAAGGTGCCAACCCAACATCTATCGCCTTGTAACGGTCAATCGGTAAAAAAAGCCGACTGGGGTGCCTAAACCAGATCCTGAGGGGGTGGGGTGGGAGGTCGGGGCGGACGTTTTCGTAGTTATGACGTTGTTTCTTAAAACAGATTCGATCACCACCCACATTGTTGTAATCATGAATAAGGAAATATGACAAAGTCATATGACCATGACACTACTCTGTTAGCAGTGAAATATATTTAACAAGGTCACTATACATACTTCTGTGGTAATTCGATTGCACAATACACTTGACACAGGCAAGTCGTAAGTTGTTAAAATCACATCTCCTTAACATACGTATAAGTTGCAACATAAGTAAGAGTCACCAACATACAATACTTTCGGTATGTTTGAATATTAACTGAAAGTAGGTCTGAAATAAAAGTTCAGTGGTGCTTCCGTACGAGACCTGAGTATGCCTCCAAGCTATGTTTGTCGTCAACACTACGCCCCAGTGATTTGTATCTAAATCCAGATTGCAAACCCTGTTTAGAACCGCAGACTGCAGTGAGATCGGTGAAGGGATTATTAATCATGAATAAGGAAATATGACAGTCATATGACCATGGCACTACTCTATTAAGCACAATAAATACCGACGACAGAACATATTACCCGTATAATAATGTTACGTGATTTCAATCGTAAGTAGTGTTTTTGTTGATTTATTTTTGTTTAAAAATAGCTAACTGTGCAGTGTGGCTCGGATAGGCAATACTATTTGTAATGGCAAGTGGGTTGTTTTACTTTTCCAATCGCTGTATGGCACAAATAAAAAAGCATTTCTTGTGATTTTTTTCAGGTAACAATAATTTATTTGGTTACGTGACACAGAAAAGTCTCCATACTGTCGAAGAGCACCTTAAAGATGGTAACTGAGTAATATGAAGATAGTTAAAATAAAAAAAATAAAAAACACGGTGGTTTAAAAGTTCAAATAAACTTTCGTTTAGCCTTAAATATTAGTAAATGCCCAAATTTTAGTCATATAAATAACATTGACGCGATGCTTTAGATTGTATTATAAATTACTATACTATAAATTAAACGTGAGTTCAGATAAGTCGTGATATTTTGATAATATAGCTACATAGACTTATATGACATGCACACATCTCATTTTGTTTAATACATTTTCATTACACGTATATACAATTACATTTGCTGCTTTAAGCGTTAAAAGGTCTATCGTGACCAATCAAGTACAATTGCCTACTTCCTCAGCCCCTAACCGCGCTGGTTCAATTTCCGCAAAGAGTCGTCAGAGGGGATATATTTCGGCTGTTTGGCGGGACGCCGGTTGGTCTTTTTATATTCAAGGTCTTCCTCTACGAGTTACTAGCTTGGCGTAACCAATATGACCATAATTAAACAGTTTGGTACATGTATGCTATATTTTGCATTATTAAATGAAGTCAAATAATTTTATAAAATGTACATTCACTCCGCTTATTAAACAAATAAACCAACAGAAAACGGATGGACAATCGACAAGTCGTCCGAAGGACAAATGGGTGATCTTTTTTGGGCAGCTCACCTGATAAGGTGTTGACTTTTTCATTAACAACATCTATAAAATGTAATCATTGCGAGAAGACAAAGCATAATTTGTATTTATTAACCTTTCCAGTTTTTAATATCACCAGCCGTTGGCAGGAACACAGATTTTTTATTCTAACCTTTTTAATGTACCGAAACTACATGTTGTGGTAATATCGTAAGAAATATAGGAACTATTTGGAAAACATCCCTAATATACCTCTTTAATGTCAGAATCAAAATTACAATTCGATACTTTATTTTAAAGTAAAATCCGAACTAGTTATAAAATCGTACAATGTAATGTAATGTATATAAAGTTATCGCTCAGAAATCACTTCTTTACTTATAAAACACTGTGACATTGTTAACAATCGTTTTCATGAAACTTGTCTTAGGTCTAAAGTCTTCTTTACTGCGGTTGCCCCGGACAGTGTTATCCAACATCGATATGTTATTATTTAACTGGCAGTTAAATTTATTATTCGTTTAGTAATTTTTAGTTGATTTCATGATTATCATATCTTATCTAAATTAGAATGTAAGTGAGCTCCTGATACGCACAAATACACTGTATAAAGCGTTGCAAATTATATGCAACGAAAGATGCATATTAACATAATATAATGATTTTATAATGAGTTAGAGATTATTCAGCCACGTTGGACAAAATACATTAAGTAATTAAAGAAAATGCAAAACACATGTGTATCAAAAGCGTGCCTTGGAGTATCCAGGGCGGTATTAGTCGGTAAAAAAGAAACATGGCTGCTATCACCATGCCACTTAAAGACCTATTAAAATTCAGACATGCAAACATAGTTTACAATACATAATAAGAAACGGCTCTATCAAAATTTCTACAGACATTTAAATTAATTCTACCTCTAGAACCATCTTAAACGCGCATTTATACACAGTTTAAGTGCTATCTGTTGCACATAGCAGTATGTATTTTCATCTTACATTTGGCATTTTATTTTTCTTGAAATAAAAATACACTGTACATTTTTTCAAATATTTAAAATAAATGAACTTATAAAACATCATCACGCATGCTACTATATTGTATATGATATACCTGATTAGCTGAAAATAATCGTAAGGTTGTATTTATTAGTGAACTTTTCATAAAGTGTGTTCTCAAAAACATGACAATATTTTTTTCGGGGGTGCTGAAAAATCTACTTGTACAGCTGGTTAAATGAAAAACAAAAAAATTACAGCTACGGGTTTGTGTATAAAGAGAATGTGTTTACATTATCAAAAGGATGGATTTAAATACACTGTATTTAAAACACATCTTCACTAAGGTTTAATGCATAGATTGCACTGACCAATCCAATCATCTTAATTATGGTCCAGCTATTTGGATGAAAAAGTACGAGACAAATGTCTGGGTAGAACAACCAGCACATTGCGGATGAGCTGGAATGCATTCTACACTAAGTCCTTCTCCGCGAACTGGACTCGAACCCCAGTAGTAAGAGGTTTAGCGGTGATAATAGCAATAAATCAATGATTCTTCTACAACATGTTCGCCACGGGACCTCTGAATGACTCATACCCTAACTCTGGTGATTCAATATAGAAATGACAATAAAAAGTATTTAGTATGAAATAGTTTTATAGAGATATGTAAACGTAATATGAATGTAAACGATAGTTACCTTTACTAGCTCAATTAAACATGTTAAACAGCATTAAATTAAAGTGCCCTTGAACAGTTTACCAAGACAGGCCCTTGTATAATTTACTTAAACCATAAATTTAACACGTTCTTTAATTTAAAAAAAAAATGGTCGTATCCAATTTTATCTGAAAACAACAAAAAGTTGATACTAAAACAAATCCATTTGTTCAAGTTTGTTCCTGTTTAATATTGTGTGTTAGCTTTTGTCAAATAAATGTTCCTGTGTTTGACTAATTTCAAGTAGTTTGCTATGACAAAATAACAACAAGGACATACTAAGGATATCAACAGGAACATGCTCACGATATTAAATAGCTGTACCGATATTATTTAATTATTTGTCATGTTCATAAGGTCTCTTGTGTGTGTACATAATTACATGCAGATGTAATATATTCCTCCAAACCGTATCGACAAATAATCCTATTCTACGTATTGTGCGAATGTGAAACTACCGTGCATACTTGTTTTGTTTGAATGGTGGTCATTGACAATTACTACAGTTATAGGTGTGCTCCTGTGAATTAAAGACAAAAATCTTGTTCATATAAGTATATGTAATATTATGACTGAAATGATGACTGAAAATAATCAAAAGTTGATCGTAATAAAAAAACCCTCCGAAGTAGGACCTCTCACTGAGTTTTAAACATGTTTAATTGTTCTAATGTTATGCAGACTGCCATTTTCTGATTTCCTCGATTTTTAACATAAATATTGATTTTATCTATTTTATTTAAGTAGTTCCTTCAAGTATACTCACTGCCATTATCAACATAGCTAATTACGTAAATATTTAATGTTTTCCATGGTTTGTTTTAAGAACATTTATTGTATAACTTAAGTCAGCACAACGGTTAAATAAATTAAATAATTGTCATAACCATAAAACTATGTTCCTTGTTATATTTTTTTTTTCAAATGTTTCAGGTTTCTATCGACGTCAATAATTGACAAAATCTTAACTGCTTAACTGTTAAACAAAATGTATGCCATTGTTTATAAAAAAGCGAGACAAGTCAACCCGATAGAAGAAGAGCGACCTGTTATCGAAAACAGTAGTAAACTTGACAATGAATTAAATGACCATTACAAATCACCATATCACTCTACTCTGTATATCAAACCATGTCCAAGGATGTATTATGAAAACAGCAATTGTCTCAGGGACCTCTCATTTTTAATAAGTCATAGTACATATAATTTAACATGCTACTAGTTATTACCTTTCTCAACTATTGTATTGTCATTGTTGAGATAATTTAAGTCAGTTTTCAATTAAATTTGGTTAGCAACATCTGTACTTAGATTAGGCAACCTGGCTCTAAAGTTTAATTTTAATATTTCCCTTCTTTAAGTGTTGCATATATTTCAATCGGGTCACACATAGACGATGAAATAATGTAATCACTCAAAACGTACTTTGAAAGAAACGTTCTGGATAAGAAGACGCTAAATAACTGGTCTCAAAAACAATTACTTTCTTTGAAAACGTTATTACATGTACCCTTGATAGGAGATATAAAGAAATGCAGAGTCACACAGTTCTTTTTCGTAACAGAACTATCAAACGCTTATTAGGTTCCATACCCTGGTTAATGTAAATGCATATGTGATTATAAATAAACTAACCTCTGGAATCGATTGGCTGTTTTAAGAACATTCATTGTATAACTTAAGTCAGCACAAGTGAATGTAGTAAGTTTAATGTAAGCTTATATTGGAGGATGTAATTAACAAGAAAAACAAATCTTCTATTTATGGGTAACTTAAAATAAGTACTGTTATATGAGGTATCAATTTATCAGTTTGGTTTAAGCTCAGAGATATGTAATCAGTGTGTACATCCATTTTCTGGACAGGTGCCAAGGCTAGAGCCTAACAAAATTATGACGCCGAGATACGACTTTTTGCAATAAACTACTGTTGTACTTATTATGGTGATGTTAGGAATTTTTTAAAACTAATTTTAAAGAAAACTATATGTATGCTGCTACTTTCTGGTGGGTGATCAAACGTTGGAGATAATATACTCACTAGACCACAAAGACTCCGAAATGGGACTAAACTCTCGTGTTGCTTACCGGCACACGATGACCAACTTGCTTGATGTAATGATAATTTCACCTAATAAGCTGTCAGTCTAAAGGGATTACATCGTGTGAGTTTGATTGGTTTATCCATATTATGTGATTGTTTTTATGTAACGATGAGACACGCGACAAGATGAATTTAAACGTAAATTAAAATTACATAATACGTTTAATTTAATCATTTAAATCCAGTACTGAAATTAAAATATAACTACTAGGTCTGACAAATAAATGCATTTTAAGTAGGTATCGCACAGTCCATGTATGTTTGCACTATAACGGCAAAATACGCAACAGCGAAGAACAGCATAAAACATATAAATGAAAAAATATAAACAAATTAACAACGCACTCATTTAGTGTTTTAAAACTAAAGCTAGTAAAACTTCATGAGCATAATCGTTTTCTAAAGTATATGCGGTTTTCTCTCGCAGTACAAAAAACAATTGCTTAATCCCTCTTCCATAACTACATGTACTACATGTACCAACAAACTGCCCCGATTTCAATTTCTTAAGTCTAGCATATCTTCGAAATTGGCTCAAATAGTAAGCTGATAAGTATTTTTAGATATCCATGTTATTCGTGACCGTTTTTATTATTTGATCAGGAATTTTAACAGGAAAATAATGTGTAATTTCCAGTTGCTAATCTGTATGATTCGCGAACTTATGTTTCTGGACATATAAAGGTCGTAGTTATTTTACGAGGATGCTTCCTTAGAACAATTTATTTAATACTCAAGAAAAAAGTAATAAATGTTATAATAGGTATTCTATGTCAATGCAGACTATAAGTGAATTGCTAATGTTTGCAATATTTGAATAAATGAACAATGCTTCATTCCTGTTCATTGTTGATCGTTAGTTGAAGTTTAGTAGCGTGCGTTTTTTTTTTGTTCAGCAACAAATACAAATAAAATAACACTGAACTTATTTGCTGATGCGTCAAAATATCATACAAATGCGACTAGCAAATGCCAAACGCCTGGACTTTCCTTTTTAACTAATGAGATTGTCAAATTAAATACGTCTATATTACTTGACATGATAGTGAGGAAAAGTCAAAACACTTATTTTTTTAATACAAATATTTAATATGCATATGAGAAAACAATTTCTGGAAGAAAAATAACTGTAATTTTTACTGCTCGAGTTGTGTGAACTTTATTTCTAGACCTAACACATCTGTAAACTGAAATATGTACGTCTAATATTCTGATGTATGGTAGAAACATTTAATCACTAAATCAACACACAATTACTCGTACTTATGTATAAAAATAATGTATGTACAAAACCTGTTTATAACTTACAGCTCCAATTGATTATTATTGTTTTTCTTTCACATGCTAGACGTGTGTTGTTTATTTAGTAAAAAAATTAGTCAGCACGTGTACCGTGCTTTGTATTGATCGATGACAGAATTGTAATACTTTATTGAAATTGAAAATTTAACAACTTGTTTCTGCCTTTCGTATTTATAGTGATGGCATTGGTCGAACTGGGACATGTATTGCCCTCGACTGTCTGTACAATCAAGATGTGGCCGAGGGTAGTGTTAGGCCTGTAGGCGTTTTAGAAACTCTTCGCAGACAACGGATAAATCTGGTACAGACGACAGTAGGTAATAAGTCGAGACTCGAAAGGAGGATTCTTTTATTTAATATGCGCGTTTTACTGTTTAACCTGGAAGTCTAAACAATAATTAAAATCATTAACACGAGCAGACTTACAATGATGGTAAGACGTACACACTAATGCATGATTTTGTTTTGTTTAAACATCAATACTTGTTATATAATATATAACAATATAAATGTTTGCTTCCATTTGTATTGCTGTTTGAAAAAGTTAATTCAAAACATGTAACTAAAGGCAGTTGTTAAACGCTCTTCTGGAAGAAGGAACCAGGCAGCTATCTGCAGCATGTTAATTCTGATTTTATTGTGTTATCTGCAGTATCAGTACGCATACCTACACGAAGCGTTGGCAGAAGTACTCTTGATCGGCACACATTTCTACTGGGCAAACCAATTGCCCTCGGTGTGTAACTTCTTTAATGGACGTAACCCTTGAAGCCACTGCAACCAGGGCTCAAGAACAGTACAAGGTACTGTTTACAGTTCAATTCAAATATAGCTAATTCATGCATACAACCATGCATGAATGCACGTACGTAGTGCTTTGTCGTCACAACTTGTAGTCCAACTGTTCAGAAGCGGTGCAAATTCATTAAAGTTCATGATAGTAATGTTATTGAAGTCTTCCAGATTATTTTCTGTTTATTGGTTTTATCGCACAAACAACAGTACGCTAGGAACCTGGAGACGATTTCTACGTGAAGTATATATGTTGATGCCTTACTGTGCATGGCATTATGTGAACACCTGGCTTGATTTAACACTTAGTCACATTATGCTGACACCGGACTAATCAGACGTTGAACTACCCAGATATTATCCTGATCGTTTGCAAGGGATCTATACCACTACCATTTTATGACGTTGGTATATCACGGCCTGGAGCCGACTGCGCTACCAGGTTTCGTATCCTCACACATTAAGTAAATACGCATTATATAATATATAGCTAATTTGCGAGTGCATATCATCAACCGACGATCGGCAGCAAGCATCAGCAACAGCAGCAGTAGCACCAGATGAGAACATTTATGAAGAAACCGGGGATCCTATGGCCGAACCTGCGTATGGGAATTTATCAACTCCACAGTCTGAAAGAAAATGGTTCACACAATATGTCCAATACATAGCATACTGAAAATTAGCTTTTATATTAGCTACACATTAGGTTTTCACTTGACACATTAAAGTGTTATGTTGATAAAGCTTTAAACTTTAAACACCTGTTATTTGACCGACGTGGAAAGTTCGGTTTTATGGACGGTTTTATCTGTTATTTAAGGCATTTTACTTTAACCGTTTCTGTAACCAGTGTTGTTTAAATGATTATGCGGCTAACGGTTGCCTAAACGTCTGCTCTCAAAATGCATTATGATCTGGTCATAAAAGTCAAATTATTAAAACATTTTTTTATGAAAGTAAACTACATTTCCTATTTAAGACCAGTGAGATGAAAATACGACAGAACCTGAAATGTTTATGGTTGACTTAATCAACAATCAAAATCGACCAGTCACTATATTTAGTTTCAGACTATCGACCCAAGTCTAAGGATAGAAATTCAGCTTCCATGCAGCAAACGAATGTCATCTACCTGCCGGTAAGGTAAATCATTCTGATAGAGCTTGCATGCGCGCGCGCACACACACACACATGCACACACACACAAACACACATAGTCATGTATTTGCTTTTAAACGGGGACTTAGTTTATAACCACTTTAAACGGGGACTTTTTTTGTTTCTTTTGTGATAATACTGCGATACAGGTGATAGAAGACAAAATGTATTTAGCTGACAATATTTTTGTTTTGAAATGTTTAATTTTAAACAATGCGATTTATTTACAGTACAAATGGGGACATACAGTTATATAGATATTTCCACTTCAAGCGGGGACACACATGGGATGCTTTTTACAAACAACTAGGGACTTTGATTGTTACCTTATAAAAATGAAGCGTTCTTTTATTTGCTTATACTATATTACATGGGGCGCAACAGGATTGTGTATTATCTTACATTAAGTAAATAGATGGCATTAATTCTCGACATAGTTTTTCTATGTCCAAAATAATAAATGCATACAGACGTGACCGTACAAGCAGCCGACAATAACAATAGAACCTAGTAGTTTCATGTCTGAATAACGACTTGGTAAAATGGATATCCATTACAGCAAATGCAATACCTTTGTTTAGTTTTCATGCATAATATAGGCTTTCCACATATACTAGATTTATTGATTTTGATTAAATTATCCTTCTGTTAAACATCTTTTCAAACGACGTATTTTTTTACAATAATATTCTTGGAACACATTCCTGAGTATTTTCACCCATACGAAACGGGGTTGCACACACATACTTGTTACACATCAATCGGGGACTTGGATTGTAACCCCTCACAACTGGGATGCCTAAATTATTTGCATTTGGTTGTTCGTTTTGTTTGTGTCGATTTATTGTTTTTGCTATTTGGATTACGAAGCAGACCATAACAAGTAAACGGTAAAAGTTTCGGTTCATGAATGATATAACAGATTAATTTTATGTCATATAAGTTACCTAGATAGAGTAAGTATACCGTCTTACTTGCAGCCATAGAAGTATTAGTGCGGCAAGATAACGACAAGAAGTTATTTTGCCTTATAATATATCGAAGTTGAGTTAATAGACAGTATAAATTACCGTAATGGAAATTATACCATACACATTGACGACATGGAGAAATACGGTCATATAAATTACCAACATGGAGTTATAAAGGGTTATTTACTACCTAGATGACCTAGGTTAAGGGTCACATCGTATACATTTCCAACTTGAGGATCAAAATAATTGTATAAATTAGCATTATGGACATTTTAGGCAGTATACATTGCGGGCATGGAGTAAAACCGTAAAGTAATTGTTTAAATATGTTGAGACAATGTGGCTTTAATATAAGCTTAAGTAGAAAACACCTTTGCTATTACATCCCTTTATTGTGTCATATAATTTATTATTATGACTCCAGTATAATAATACTAGAGTACTCACAGTTACGTAAACAGTAAGCTCCATATGCAGAGCCTCACTTGTAGCCATAGCGTCTTACGGGCTGCCTACAATATACGAATATTAACAAATATAATACGATTATGACATGAATTGTGATAATGTCAAAACTCACCGAAGGATAAAGCTTATCTAACGTGTAATGTTGTCTCTATTCAAGCTTGTAACTTACTTAATATAAATATTTAAATTCAAATGAGCACTGGTTGAAATTTAAGTGTAGCAGTAGCATGATCGATCTTGTTTTTTACTAACGTAATAAGACAAATAAGTGTAAGATAAACTTCTTACAGTCATTTTAATATTTGTTTCATTGACAAGAATTGACATCCCTAAGTTTAGACACTCAGAAGAGTCTGAACTGTTACAAATATAAGTGAATAAAATAGTTTACTAAAGTAGAAAGATGCATCAAAGTTTCATGTAATCTTCACATATCTTCACATAAACGTTCATTTATTTGCAACTGTGTAAGGTGTTCATATTATTATTTGCCATGTTTGATTATAAAGAACGGACGTGTATTCATTCTAGTCACACTTTTCATTCAGTGTAGTTTTCGTCAATCTTTTTCTACAATTGTAGTGTTATATTATAATTAGGATTATGTTTAGTTAAAGTGTTTGTTCTTAAAATTGATATGTAAAATAAAATGAAACAAACATTTTTATTTATAAAAGGCCTACACTGTGTATGTAAAACATAGATGTTCGTGGAATATGTGCGGCTAAAAAATGACGACACATACCGGCACATGCATAACTGAAACTGCGGAGATGTGATTGGTTGTATAATATTTCTGAATCGTTCAATCTAGTACTATTACTTCACTGCATCCTTTTTCAGATAAACATACACATATATTATTATTATCTTTTAATAATCAATATATCATTTATGATAGATTATCGTACATCTTATCATGAAACAAAACACGGTGCTGGACGCTTGATTTAACCCGGAAACACCGCACGGCATAAAGTTACCGTAACCAGACAGCAATAAACACGTACTTGTGGGATTAGGGGAGCTGAAATGATTAGATAATGACCTGCCACAACGACACAGCTGGCTTCGAATAGACTAGTTACCCAGGCATCACGTGACACGACAAATCGGAAACGAGTTCATACGTGACAGATCCCCATTATAGAAAATTTGACGACATCGAGAAGTATCAATCGCTGTCTTTAAAGGTGCGTGCTTTGAAATTAAAAATACTTTAAACATTTACTCAGGGAACGTAAACATAAGTGTAACGGGACAAGGTATCCTAAGTTAATAGGATTTATGCGATATTCTGTCGATTAAATGACAATTAAAACTGTGCGATGTGCCTTAGACTGACACCTGTATAGTGGTATAAAGCTAGAATAGAGTTTTTCTTTGTGTATGTAAGAAAACATGTTTGTGTTTGAATTTGTGTCTTTGCACAATTGAGAGGCAATTGTATGCGCCAAAATCAGAAATCAGACAAATCAGATATGTCTGATTTCTGATTTCTATTTAGAACCATTTTGCACGCAGTTTTCAAGGCTCGAAATGTTTCATGCTAAAGTTAAAAACGAGATACGCTTTGTTTAGTGATACACACAATTAATCAAACTATTTGGGCTGTGTAAGATTTGCGCTGTAAGCGATTACAGGTGTGCAAACTATGGTCAATATTATTTCGTATATATCAAAAGTACAACGCATTGGAAATTGGAAAGGAGGCAAGTATTCAGCTACAAATTAAAACCTCTATTAACATATAGATTATAAATTGAGACAACTGTTACACCAGACTCACTAACATCTCATCATAGAAAACATTTTACTAACCATTCAATACAATTAATATGATTTTGCATTTTACCTTAAGGTAGTTCTAAAATAAATTTTCATATATACCGGACTTTATGAAAATAAACTGAGTTTGAAATTACGTACTACCGATTACACCAATGTGGTCTGAATATAAAAGTCGCGGTGTGCGGCATTCTCTCTGAACGCGTGCGGAAGCGACTGAGATGCTGAGATGGCTTCATTCAGACACTTGCAAAAATTGGCTTTTACTAGAACATGTTCATAGGTAATTTCGTGTATTTGTTTTATATCGTTTGCTTTATTATTAACGTAAATATGTTATTCTGCCACAGAAGTTCACTCGACGTCCTTGCACCTACCAGTGTGTAATGCGGGACACGCGTTCACTGTAAATTTGCACTCTACACTATAATAACTATTAAACACTAATAATACACTATTAACATTACACTATACACATACTATATAGTCATCAATTTACCAAAACGTCCAAACTATTTCCTATAGAAGATAATTTTACCGAACCGGACAGTTACCAGAAACGTCCGTAAATCGCCGATTCTGCCACGAATGGCCTCGTTCTGAATATTGCGGGTCCCGTGACTCGTTAAAATCAGCTGATTGGGAAAAGGTTTATTATTTACGCATTGCTGCCACTGACAATATGTTTTTGAATATTGCTAAGGTTGATTTGTCATCAGAGGACAGCCTCTTTATTTTAAACTGAATGTTTAAATTATCCCAGTGTGTGGGGATTGTAGTGTGCTTGCTAGAAAAATAAGTAAGGGAGTACTATTAAATAGCAGTTTTATCAAATCTTTTGTCTAAGTACAATACTTTTTGTAAAACATTTTTTTTTAAAATACAACAGTATTCAGTATTGTATGCAAATTTGCGTTAAGCACTTATGTAGCACTCATGTATTGGGGCAATTAAGTTTGTTGTTAGGATACATCGTTACTATGTACATTCGTCAATAATAAGAAGTACTATGAAGCTTAAATGATAAAATCCTTATTGATTTATAATTCATTTTCAAATTTAGTTACTTATCAAGTGTATAAGGTATAATGTAATATATTTATAAATGTGTAGATTTAAAAATCAAAGAAACATTTCCGCTATTTTCATAGAACGCCTGAACCCCTGCGTTGCGAGTTATTGATCATGAGGTGATTTCGTAGAACTACTCAGATTATGTGTTTGTTTGGCTTGTGTTTATATAGTGTATAACCGGTAGTCATAAGTGTGCATGACTGTTTAAAATATTACGCATTAAATACTACGCATAAACGGGGACCTAGCGGCCAGTAGTATTCATGCATGTTTAAAGATAAACGGGGACGAGTGCGCATGAGAAATGCCAAGTCAAAATCTGTTGTGTAATATTGTGATCCGTACCAATGTGGTTTATTGGGGACCTACAGCAATTTCTGCGAATTTCATCTGTTATCCTTCAATGCCTGTATGCATGGATTTTAGGAGTAGTACAACCGGGGACATTCCTGGTTGGTGGATGTCCCCGTTTGGAATGTGTGTATTCAAATACAATTCAATAAATAATATTCGCAATCAAACACACACGCACATAAACACACACACAAGCGCCCGCACACATACACACGTTCTTCGATATGTTTATTGATAACTTGCTACATATGTTGTTTTATACATGTTTATATATTGGTTCGTGTACAACATAGTACAGAGTGGTGTTATCTATATTTGTTATGGTGTATAGTCTTTAGCCATCCATGCTTCAATTATTATTTTTCAAAGGTACTTTTCCTTTTTGTTTTGCTGTTTTACACAATTGGGTAGTATTTTGATTCTAGAATTATGCGGAGGCTAGCATATACATCTTGGCTGAGACACCGTCAGATTCCAGCTTGGCATACTTTTGGTCTTTGGTTGAAGAACAGAACGTTACCACTATTATCAATCTTAAAGAGATCACACATCCATACTATCAGGTATAACAAACCAACAATCCATCTGCCAATAACCTTGCAGATTAGAATCTAAGATCGTCCCAGCGTAACAGTGATAGATGGGTTGATCCTTTAGCATGTTTATTAATTCACCTCTAGGAATAATTCGGTGGCAATTATTTGCAAGAAGAATGCTGACGCCACAGCGTCTACTACAAGTTGGTTATCATGCGAATAGACAAGTTTGTCATGAACAGGTACATGTAGTTGATTATCTATTTCGTTGTTTTTTTTGCCCTCAAAATGTGGTCGATTCTAAGTTCCAAACTCCCCGCAGTGATTACTTCCCTTGTCAGTACATTATCACTGCAACCAGCAAGTTTTTCGCCCAAATACAGGCGGATATTTTTTTTCTGGACTTATCTCCTCAAAATATAGTATCTTTCCTCTAAAAATAATAATTCATCATATTAAAAAAAAGTAACATAAAGTATGAAAGAATATGAAATTATGAAAGTCAAATTTCACCGTATTGTACATAATATAACGTACTATACATACAGAAAACTAAACATGGATGATCACCTCCTCACTGATTGTGCAAGCGAATTTCAGTCGGCATTGCAGCTTAAAGACAAACAAATTGAATGTTTAAACTATGTTCTTAGTGGTAGAGATGTAATCGCCAATCTTCCGGTCGGCTACGGGAAAAGTATTTTTTACCAGTTGCTGCCATGTTTACTTCACGTGATACTCTATCGTCACGTGCTCCTTGCTTGGGGCAGAGATTTAAGTAGCAACGCGTGACGTAATCGCTGTGAGGAGATTGTCTAAGTTCTTGTTGTTATTCTTTAAATAAACCAGTGTAAAAAGTTCCATTATACATGTCTAAATTGTATGATCGCGTGGGTTCAAGTAAAGTTGGGGGCAAAGAAGTTAATGTGTGAGGGTCTTCTAGCTGGCATGCGGTGCACTGTTGGTTCTACAGGGACATTTGTCTGACATCTTCTTCCACCAAAACAGCTGGACGTCACTATACTGACCATAATTGCTCGCTGCGAGATATCCCAAAAACAAAACATTTATTTAAGTTAGTAATGTTTGGTTTAACGTCCCACGCACCATACGCGTTATTACCCTTGTTAAGAGATGGCGTCCACTCGGACCAGTGAATCGTGGAATTCTTATTTGTTTGAATGTTAAAAAGGGAGGTTATACCCATACAATTTAAGGACCTTTGGCTACCCCTACAATTTAAGCATCTTTGGCTACCCCTACAATTTAAGCACCTTTGGCTACACCTACAATTTTAGCACATTTGGCATGACGCGTGGTGGATTTGAACTACCGTACCTAGGGACTAGACTCTACTGATTGCGCTATCAGGTCCACATAGTTTAGTTTTTTTTGCAGACAAGTTGTGCACTTGGTGCGACTGATGACAAAAGTGTTGGCCGGTTTTCTGTTCGTGTTGTGAAAAAAATCGAGCATCGAGATTTCGTAAGCAAGTCTATTGTGTATGGGGAAATTGGCAAAGGTGAGCCTTTAATGTACAATCAACTTCATGTAGGTTGACATATATAAATTTCAAACAAATTGTTTCAGATCAACGAACTGTTCATCAAACATTTATTCTCATACATATTTGTCTTTGTGGTATATTTATAAATAATGAAACAAGCATATTAACAATAACATCGTTATCATTGTAATTAACTTATAAAGGCATTGTTCTGCATTGCATCATCTGTTGCTATCTCCTGATTATACCATACATCATTTGCATAAGTCTTTCCTTGGTTCATATTACGCACTCCGTCATTTTTATATCAAAGTGACTAGCACTATAATTAATTTTAAATTTATATGGACAGTTAAAGGTCATCAACATTTTTTTTCATAAAGTGTAAATTTCATGTGAATGTATTAGTTGTAACTATATGTACTTCACTTACAAATTAAAACTACATTAAGGTTCATTTAAATTTATATTGGACACATGTTTTTCAAATTTCTTACATATTAAAGGTATTTATATTGTCAACAACATTCTAGTATCTGTTTTTATTATCCAAAATACATTGCAAATATCTTGTTTGTCTGTAGTATTTTAAAAATATGATCCATCATGTGTTTTTAGTATCCTGGTCCGGACTAATTGTTATTCATCCATATCATAGTCACTTTTTAAATGCTTTATAATGGTTCTGGTAGTTTTACTTTTAACACATGTAAATTACATAACATACCCTATTATGCTTATTACAGTCGATGTTTTATGACTAGAGGAATCCTTCAAAAGCTCATTTGTCTCAGCTTTTTTCCAACTTGCCCAACATGTCTTCTATGAACAATAACTTTTCAAGTATGCTTAATTCTGTCTAACTTCCTCCTCCTATTAAATAAGCTTTAATATCACCACCAGTGCTTAAAGAATACTAGAATGCCAAATCCACTTACATAGATTGCTGCTTGCTTATCCATCTCATTATTCAAGAAGGACAAAACGACTGGCACCACAGTGAAGATGTTCTCTCTGTCTGATTGGCAACCAGGTTCAAAATGTCCCGGTGACATTGACCCTTTAATGGCGCTTTTGGAGGAGGCCAATAAATGGCACACATATGTCTCTGAGGCCAAACCCTTCATCTGCGGGTATGTCGCTCTAAATCTATTAAATCAGCAGCGTCATTATCAAATTGTCTGTCAGTGGCTCGGATGCTTGAGTAAAATTTCTAGCAAACACCACAATCACTTAAAAGGGATAATGGAAGATAACATGCTTAGTATAGGTCATCCGTGCATTAAACAAAACATATACATGCATTAATTACAGAATAAGATTACTGTGTCAGAGGGGTGTGTATACTCGCCGTCTACATCATAACCTCGATGTACAGGGCATTATTTTAAAGATTATTAAATTTTCGTCGGAGAATAGTTGAGAACTAGATTTGTCAAGCTCGCGATAAAATACGCGTGGCGAAATCTGATCAAGACTAATAAAGTATTAAAGTTCTGATTTAGTAAAAACAGGTTCAAATTTATATCTTAGTTATTTTGAAGTGCTGGGCACTGTGTTAAATTTGGCGAATTCTTATTACATTATCCGAACACTACATTTAATAACAGAAAGCCTAAGAGTGTATATACTAAGTGTCATTGTTAACAAAATAAATAAATAGCAACGTTCAATATTAAATTGCTGTAATATTTAAATTTAAAGGTGCTTAGTTGTTATTTATACATTTTATTAATGGGCGTACGCAGTGTGGTCTGGTGGCAGCCATTTTGAATGAATCTCAGGGAATGCGCAATGAGGAAGGTCATGTTCATATTGTTGAAACCGTCATGACGATGAAAAAGCGAACGGGGGATATCATTTCTGAAGTGAGTATATTACAAATACCCTATTATGTCTGTATATTATTTTCTAGAACACTTCTCTCCTGAAGAGTATTCTAGAATTTGTCACTCAACATTACACTTTAAAATGTTACCTCACGATTTGTTAAATATACCTATTGCATAATAAGAAACACAATATTTTAATTAAAATGCTGTTAATAAGAAAGTTATTTCAACAAAAGCAGCAAAGTATTGTTTTATATACCTATATCAGGGTTTAGGAGATTTAACCTTAATTTCGCTGCTACTGCTGGCAATACTGACTCTGTTTATGATGATGATTAAAATTTACAAATTGTACATTTTGCCTTTTTGCAGGAACAATTCCAATTTTTATACAAGATCGTGCTCACATATGCGAAGCACATTGGTTATGTGGTAAATGATGACAAATACCCAAATGTTTAGAAATATTGGTGATGCAAGCAATAATGTCGTCATTGCTTCAAAAATGAAGACAAATTTTGACAATAAAAACTACTGTAAATGACTCCAAAGATTATTTTACTACAGGAATGTTTAATGTTTACAAAGTTCTCCTTCTATAACTTTAGTTTATAATGCAAAATATGTAATATTATTATCATCTATATTATTGTAGATTTGTTTGCTTTGACAAACATAAAAAATACAGTATTTGTCATATATTCCCAATTTAAAAACCTTTAAATCCATTTTCTGTTTAAACTGTAGTTTGACAGTAAGATGTATTTGCTCACCTGGAATACAGCGTCCCGAACCTGTCCCTATACGTAATTATAGACACGCAAACACCTTCCACATATCTCTGTGTTTATTGTTGATCTAAGGTGGGTGTAAATTGTTGACAGCAGATAACTTTCTTAGTGTTGCCTCCATGTTTACATTAAATCCGACAAAATTGCTTGCTGTATCTTGAATTATCCATTAGCTCCAATTTTCAATATAAACTATGATTTAACTTTATGCGTAGTTACGCCCTACCCTAATCCCCTCCGTTGATACGGTGTCTAACTGGTTGGCGTTGTGGCGGCTTTAAATCTCGAGTGCTTCGATGTTTTTTGCACTAGACGTAGAATAATTCTGTTCGGACGTCTTTCCTATCCAATGCACCGCACAAAGTCAGTAGGGACCTGCAGCTCCATGTCATGCTCCTCTGCTAATCTTAAACCTCTAAACGCATTTTAGTTGAACGCTCTTAGAGTCAGACATCTGCTGAATTAGTCGCCATATTGATTTATGCTTATATTTATAGGTTATCCTTAATTGCATTTAACTGCAAATCAACACTCTAATAATATAATTGCATCTATTGTACTACATTTTCTATTAATCGCGTTTAAAAATGTTTTAAAGTTTCCGTTTGTGGTGTTAAATTAGCTTTGTATGTGCTTTTTAAAATCTCTTATCTGTGCTAACCACTGAATGAATTACGTTTTTGTGTGTCAATCATTTTTTTTATATAAACGATTGTTATTTGTTGACTAATTTCGGTTAGATACGCGAACACTTGAATAAGCTGTCCTCGTTTTACCTCTATTTTACCGTTGTTGTTGCTTTTTTACAGAAGTTTTCACCACAGAACGCACTTGCATTATTTAAGTTTCGTATTTTCATGTTATACACATGTCGTATTAGTTTACCATGTAACTGTTTCATAATAAATCACTTTATGCTTAGGCAATATTAAACGTCATATACAATTTACCAGTGTGAGGTTTATTTATCTCCTGCTTGTAAGTATTATAAACAAATTTAATAAGACCTCAGTATATACATGTATATATATCAAGTTGATGAATAAAACATAAGGTAACTCCCAAAAAGCAGATTCCTAATTATAGTATGTATCATAGTTTAATGTTACAATGTGAAAAATTGAATGGAATAACAAATTTAAGTAGATACACGTCAACACCATCACCTATAGTATGTCCTATTCCTATATGTAGGAAGAGCAATAACAATGTAAATATACATACAAACAACAGGCACGTTTAACTTACAACGAACTCATCCGGCATACATTTAATCTTTCATTGTTCAGGACAGGAACTGTGCTGGTATTATGGCGTATATAAAATTAACTTCAATATTTTTCAATGATATATGGATATGTTTTGGTTTTTTGAATGCTAAACAGTGTGGCTAGTGTATCAAGCACATACTTGTAAATACTAAATAAAAAATGTAACACGTGTATTTTAATTTGTTTTAATAAGTTGAAGTAACTTGCAGCTTTTTTCATAAAATCAAAACACATGTAGGCCGATAATATTGATGGAATAACGGATGGTTTAAAGAAAAGTATTCTTTCAGAAAACCGCAAAGATTTGCAACTATGTATATTGTGGTTCCTAATTGCATGTATACATGGAAACATACCCATGTTTTTCTTGCCGTCCCTTATATAAATCTAGTATATGGTTAAAATAAATGCAAAAAAATGATTATACCAAATCATCTTTTATAAAAAAAACAAGTATCCTTGACAGCAACATTGGCACTGACAAATGAGTAGGAAACTCGTCACCATAGGAACAAACATACGAAACTAATTATACGTAGTTAATAATATTATTAAATGAATGTTTTAAACTAAATGATAATTCGACAAACATTTTTACGCATCCATGCTTTTTAAGGTAATGAAAAGAATACGAACATAATTGTACGTAGTATGCAAACGATCTCAATGTTTTATTATTGATTAACTTCAACAAGTTGAGCTACATGTGCACACCCAATCGCACATGCTATACCAGTAAATGACCACATGGCGATACCTTATGTTAAAGTGAACGGAAACAACACACAAGGAAGAACACATTGTGTAAATAGGAAATAAGAAAAGGTCCTATCAAAAGTCCTATCAAAATTTCACAGATATAATAAAATTGTATCAACCAGTAGACAAAGGCAAACAAGGTAAATGTAAATGTAACAAAAACACAGAGACGAGACATAACACACATGAGACGTATATGCACATTTAAAAATCGACTTAAATATGTAAAATGACACATACAGTATTATTTTGTAAATCAATATACTAGCAAGCATTTTTTGTTTTTCCACTGAAGTTTTATATTCCACCAGAAGTGCACTGAGTCATATTTCGAACAATCTAATTACATTGAGTATTACTCTCTGGTAATCACATAAACTGTGCATTAAACTGGCGTGATACCAAGAGGAGTTTGAGTGGTAGGGTGGCCAGAAACGTAGAACAAGCATAGTTATACACCAGTTCTGGTAGCGAAATCGGTAGATCGTCAGCTCCAGGTACGGGAGACCCCGATTCTATCCTTGGCCGCGACATACCCAAGTCGTTAAAATGCTATTGGTATAGCTCTCTTGCCAATGTTCAAACGAACATAAGGGTAGTTTCACCCGTGGTTTTCGCGGTGTCAGAATAATGACACTGCATATGGAATTATGCCAGGTGTCCAGTGCATGCTATACACATTGAAGGTAGCATTATATCTGCTTCAAATGAACACGGTTTGAAGATACTGAAATAATGTTGGTGGGGCTATAAACATTATTGTTTTAATCGTGTATGCCCTAAATAAGTGGAACATTTGAACGCGGTACGGGTCGTGTTATTGATTAAAGCTGGCACAGGATGCTACACATATTATTCAAATGTTCAAAAACAAACACGCAATTGCACTGATAATAATGCTGACTTTGAAATTAAACATAGACTGATTGCTATGTAACATATATAGTAAAAGAAATGTCGTTATCTGTAACAATAAGCATTTTTTCCTGAAATATAATTCTTATGCACATTGTTTAGTTCATTTGTGCTGATTAACATCATTTCATTTTCAACTCTGCCTTTTGCAGTAATTTTTTGGTATCTCCTGGAGGCCAAATTGATTTAAAAGTTTATACATCACATAGACTGTATCTGTTTTATCGTGTGCTTTTCACATACTCCAGTCTTGAAGAATGATATATTTATTACTTTGCTTATTTTATCTACAACGTGCATTGTAATCAGTAGATGTTTTGTATCAAATTCTGCATTGGTTTGTCTTATGTTCAAACATTCTGATAATGAACAGCATTGATCTTGATCTTTCTTAGACGCCATCTTTTAAAACCCGGCCTCCATCTCTCGCTGACATTGTATCCAATTAGTTCCAAATGCTAGAAACAGTACAGTTACAAACTGTGTGGAGCAAATTATGAACTGGTTGCATATATTCTTGTATCCAATTCTTGTGGATTTAGACTGGTTACCAGTAAGTAGTCAATCGACTACACGATTCTGGTGCACACTTTCCGTGCGATCAATGGCACTGCACCAACCTATATATCAGATATGATCAATATCCATCACCCAAGCAGACCTTTTCGCTCCGGTGATCAACGACTCCTGGTCACACCTAGCACCAAGTCGCGCCTCGGTAAAAAATCATTTTATTCTGCTGCCCCGAGGCCATGGAACAGCCTTCCTGTTAACCTCAGGCACTTTCAACACCGACAAGCTGTAAGAGGGCGCTGGAAACATACATTTGTATTACAGCTTATTTGCACTAATTTATTTTATATTCTTATCTAAATAATTTATCTATCAATGTCTTTAGTTTCAATGTTTTATTTGTTAGGTGTCTGAGCATAATAATAATAATAATAATAATAATAATAATAATAATGCTAATAATAATAATAATAATAATAATAATAATAATAATAATAATAATAATAATAATAATAATATTAATAATAATAATAATAATAATACATAATGAAATAACACTCAAGCATTACTATGCATGATCTGTTCCTAATATAACGTTCATTCAATACTTTTACTGTTTGGATATCCTTTGGCGGTTTATTACCAGTACATTACCAGGTCCGGGTCACACGTATGAAATAATTGACGAAATTCATGGCGCATTGTATAAAGCATTGCTCATTTTCTATTTTTGCGGCAGCCCCCTTTTCGAATAAGCTACTGCAGTGGGTTTTAGCTCCGCTTAGGATCTAAGCTACTAGTATATGGAAAGCTCAGAACATTTTTAGATTCTAGCCTGTGGAAAACTAATTTAAGCTTAGACATAAGGTTGTTTTTACGGTTGTAGATGAAAAGAAAACTCAAGCCTAATTCAGAAAGGTTTAAGATTAATTTAATTATCAGGACTTAAGATTGTTGTATTTTAAAGAGAAGGTGTCAATTAAATAAATGACATCAGTTTGGTAGGATATGTCCAGTCCATTGCAATTAAGGTAAACATAGCTCCTTTAAGTCCAAGTTGCAAATAAGCCTAAAAACAGTGTACACAGCACAATGCATACTTCTTTAATATATTAATGAAATATTTAAACTACAGTATCCCCTTTCATAAAGATACGTATCAAAATATTACACAAAAAACAGTTAAACTTGTCTCTCTCTTAACTACTACACAATTCCTTTAATACCAGCACAATAAACACTGTTTTTTAAAACATGTGTTAAAAATGATAAAACAATAAGAAAACAAAACCTGATACAAACATGTTAAAATGCAAATGGACATCGCCAGGCAAACTTTACCTTTGCCTAATATTATAGATTTTTGTTATCAGTAATTTCAACATAAATATATGGTCAACCTTTTATCCATACTGGGATTAAATGCATAACCTAAAGTAGAGTTAGTTGGAAGTGACCAGTGCATTGTAGTTCAGGTAAATATAATACATTTTACATCCAGGTTGCAAAACCCAGAACATGAACATAGTACAATACATTTATTTTTATTAAAATCACCATTAAATAGGTAAAATAAAATTATCTCCGCCCCCATTATACACATATATGCATATAGAACTGTTTTTTTTCTTTTCAAAATCTAAATTCCGTTTTCACGATTTTATATAAATCTTTGAAAGCAAAAACCAACCAAATACAAAAGCAACGATTTATAGAATATCGTAATAAAATGGCAACAATATAGGTTTGCCATCAGATTTATTGTGTGTGGTTTAGAACAGAGACAACATCCTTTGATTATAGGAAAGACATACTTGTGGACATTCAGTTAATAATTGCATAAGGGGACACACGAACTCTGTTTTAGACCAGGGAGTTTTATGCTGATTTAGTATAGGTGATTAAACTCTTTAAATGTGTTATAAAGCATATAACCAATATCACATACATCCAGATGTTTAGATTAGTCCAAGAACCGCTTGCCAAACAAAATGGTGTTAGAGTGGGTACAGTTTTTAAAGAATGTGTTTTAACATCCTGTGTTGCTTCATATGGAATGGAATTTGAGCATATGTCTAGATTCCTAATTGAACTACACGTTAATATAACGGCTGTTATTCTCTATTTAAAACAGTCGCCTCGGATGTTAAAAAAATCATAATTAACATTTTCAAGACCATTTCTCGTACGACTTATACTTCCTCGTTATCAAGTGTAGGTGTTCCAAATAAAAAAAAAAAACTTCGCAAATACACACATTTCTTCTCTTCATACGCAGTGCCTTTCCCGGGTATTATGTACTTAAATTGATGTTAGGAATTAGCATGTGCCGTCGACGTATTATTTACATTAATCACAACCTCTTAAATAAAATAAATTTGCACATGGCTAGTTAAAGAATGTGTACTTAGTATGCTTGAAGATTTTGTAATAATAAATGTACGTGGCGATGTGGCAGTGATTATTCAGTTACAGGATATAGGACACACTTGACACAAGACAACACCGTTTACAACTCTTTTCGGGATATATTAAGGTAAGCATTGACACTATCTGTAATCTTTAATATGCTTATTTATTCGTATTGGTAAATTGTGCAAACACATGTGTTTTTATTTTATTTTTGGCACAACATCATAACAAAAGTGGTCATTTTCTAATTCTGCAGTGAGCCTATTATCGGTCTCAACAACAAACTAATAATGTAACACGCACACGAACAATCTGGTCGTGTAGTAGAGTTTTGTTTGAAAGATGTGCTTTTAAATATCAAAGCAAATACTGGCCTGTTATAAATATTAATTTGATATCTTTCTTTACTCATCCCACGAGTTTAATGATAACTTCTCCCAGGGATTGAAACAATAGATAAACTATATATTCGGCGCTGAACCTAGCGAAATTACAAAAGGGTAGGGATCTTGAAGAAGTATATTTTATACAATTATAAATACTCTTTACTATAAATCTAGTGTTCTGATATGTTTTTGTATTGATTCAAAAGAAATACTTTAGAAACGAAGATAAAAGGAAAAATATGATGAAATAATTTAATAAGATTGAAATATGAATGCAATCGAAAAATGGAAAACAAATATTGTTAAAGTAAGAAAGATAGGAACAGGCAGAATTAAGGAGGAAATAAAGCCAACAAGACAAAAAATAGTAGCCGAAAAAGTGTTCGTGCGTGTTTTATCCCCATTAAGGCGGAAATCCTGTATCACATAATACACATGATTTCAATAGGTAAGTTTTTTAATAAGGTCCTTCTCTCCTTCGCTATCCTGCACCTTCAAAAGAAAAATAATTGTACATTTGTTCTCTACATTACGGGCTATGGATTGCATTCAAATCTATTACGTTTTCATAGAAAGCTAAGAACTGTATGTCCTATTTGTGAATACTTAGCTTCTAGGAATGGTACTTTACATGAATTGGTAACATTATTTGAACACAATTCATGATTATAAACAATATGCACCAAGAGCAGAAACCGTAACAAAATAATGGTGGGCCATAAAATGACAAGACGTTAACATATGCTATCTATGTATGTAGCATTTATTTATGTCATGTCAAAACAAAAAGGCAAAAACAAGGGCGTTTAAGGTCAGTAAAACGAATCTCTTTTTGACAACGTACTATATTAATGGTTAAAATAAAACATGAACACATCCCATGCCATTTTGGTGTGTAGCATTGCTAAGCGATCAGAAATATACATACTTTTATAAAGTGTATTCATAATATTCTAGAAAAGTGAAATTATTTTTCTAAGTGACACTACTTCAAGGGATATCAGATATATAAACAACGTGTATATGTTCACAGTAAATAAAAGAAAAACATGCAAATCAAGTTTAAAAAGCAACAATGTAAGCAAAAACGAAAAGAAGAAAGAACATTACATACAATTCACATTAAATAACAATAAAATACACACACAGACCAAATTAGTGGCACTACATTGTTAGGTAAACCTACCACCTTATTTACCATTTAAATTTTCATGAAGCAATCACGTTTAAAGCGCTTCCTTGATTTGCTCTAACTTCAATTCTATTTGTATAAACCAGTTAGATAAGCGAACATGGATCAACACGTAAATATGCAAACCAATATTTGTCAAGTGTCCTTGTGATCATTGTTATATTATTATTGCCTTGTCATGTTGACCGCTAAAGTAGCGTTTACAAAAGCATCACCGTGGCCTATCGTATCAAATCACCAATCTGTAACATGAATATGTCTGATATGAGCAGATGCAGACAGTTAAAAGTACGATGTTTCACATAAAGTCAAGTCTAAGACTTGTCCACAGTATGTATTTCTATTTTTAAATGAATGTAATTATTGAACATTAGAGTTATTCATAAATATGCCGAATTATTAAGAAAAAATGCTCAACAATGAAATGATCAACATGGACATAAACTGCATGCTACATGTCTTTAAAAATAAACAAAATCAGTTACATTACAGTGGTGCACAACTGTAACCATACTAAACCGCTTAAGTCATACTCACAAAGTAGTGCGCTAGCTAAGGCATTAAAAACATACCAAGTCTCTTGTAAGCTAGGGTCTCCTTCAAATATGTTCACCAAGTATTGTGTAAGCTTGACTCACCTTCAAATATATTCACCAAGCATCGTGTAACCTAGGCTTTCCTTCATATATATTCACCAAGTATCGTGTAAGCTAGGCTCCCCTGCAAATATATTCATCAAGTTTCGTGTTACCTAGGCTTTAAATATATTCACCAAGTATCGTGTAAGCTAAACTCCCCTTCATATATATTCACCAAGTATCGTGTAAGCTAGGCTCCCCTTCAAATATATTCATCAAGTTTCGTGTAACCTTGGCGCCCCTAAAATACTTACAAAAAGATTTGTCAGCTTGACTCGTCTTAAACATACTCACCTTGTAGTGTGTCAACTAGGCACCTAAAATACTCACAAAATAGGTCACCAGCTGAGCTTCTTTATAGTCATACACATCAAATAATGAGTCAGCTATGTTGAACCTGAATTCACACATACTAATATGTCACATGTGTGATGAATTCGAACGAGTTTTTTACACCATGTGTGACAAATTCGTACGCATATGTCACAAGTAGGTGGTGTGACTTTTTCGAACACCCTTTTGGAGACACCTGTTCGTACGTTCGCATTTTTCACAAATTAAGTCATAAATATATGAATAATTTGTACGAATGTTTCGCACATAATACAAACTTATATGTATATAATCTGGGTCTGTGTGAAGTTGGAAAACAACTTATGAGTTCCAGATGTATGAACAAAACAATAGGTGTGTGTGTGTGTGTGCGTGTGTGTGTGTGTGTGTGTGTGTTGTGTGTGTGATATGTCAAGGTCAAATTAGAACGTTATGTATATGTTTCTGTGTGAGGCATTATATGGAAAAAATATTACTTCCACGATAATTAGCGCCAGACTTTCATAGTTGCAGGGTTGGGGAAGCTAGATGTATTTTTTAATTGAAATTGACTACCTTTTACCTTTTCCTTCCATCTACAGAAACTTAAATTAACTTCGTTGTGTTAGTTTTTGTCTCAAAATACATTTCCTGTAACATTTATCCTAAATGTAATGTTTAAGTGATGTTTCTAGACAGAACGGAGTAATCTTTATATATTAATATACAAATAATTCTATCTAGTTTGATAAGTCTTAAATTTGAACGTCAATTTGAAAGAAAGCGCAGAAGGGGTAAACTGAGTAATGTGTCATTAATATTATCAATAGTTTTTAGTTTTGTTACTTGTTTGCAATTGATCGTTCTAAAAGATATATAATATATAGAGAATACCAGGTTAGTGTTGATACATATAAATGTTATCATGCGAGGCTAGGAAAATCAAAATGCACACAATAAGATGTTAAAAAATAAGCCAAACCGTATCATAAATTTAATTCTAAGAAACGACAAGAAAAAAAATGTTTTACAAGTATTAGCATTTTATCTTGCTAATTTGAATTAAAAAATGCATTAAAGTATCAACATTAGATATTAGATTTATGTTTATAAGTTACAATTTACTACTTAATCAAATACAATATGTTGGAAAGCATTCGCTATTTGTAACGTTTACCGAAATAAAACAAGTTTCAATGAAAACGCTCTACACGCATTTAACATAATCACCCACGTACCGAAAAACAATCTGTATGGTAAACCGGGATTCGGTTTTCAGTTATGTACTTATATACTGTTACTGAAGAACACACACACACACACACACACACACACACACACACACACACACACACAGACACACACACACACACCACACACACACACACACTCACACACATACACACACACACACACATGCAAACAAAATACAAAACAAGAGGCGGCTAAAAATGAAATTGAAATAAACCATAAGACGGTTAAACTGTCTGTAGAACGGGATTTCTCTTGTTTAAAGTGTCTTTTACAAAACCAAAAAGACGTTTAAACAGAGTTAATGTTCCATAAACTCCATTGGTGTGAGAGGTTTCCAAGCTTTCTTTGCAACAAGAGAGATAATTAAAATATAGACTAATCATTCCATTCACCAATTGCAAAACGCAAAAGCGCACAAACATATAAAACATAAGAAACTAATAGCTATGTCAATCAAAAAGGTGGGTACTCAATGACATTACCGAGGCCAGAAACCTGGAGTCAGATCAGCAATAACATGATGACAGGGATAAAAGTAACAGATCGAGCTTCTATGTTCCTTTACAAGTTTTCTCCTAAACCTTAATAAACTCTTAAAACCCTGTCACCGTCGTGCAAACAAAGAGGTAAACATCACGATCAACTGTTGATGGATCATTCGAGCCTCAGGCAGACTTCAATACCCTTCAAGTTATATTCCTGTCATTTGTATTTAATAAAGGGATATGATCAAAGTGGGGCCATTCATATTAGTGTTGTTTTCTTTTACTTAATATCTCTCAATGAGCACGTTTTAAGTTGCAGATTAATACTACAGTTTTTTTTTACCCCTACAAGTGAAATAATTTAAAAAAAAAACAATCGAGAATCAGTGTTCTCCTCCTGCATTTTCTTTCAACAAGCTTCATCAATCGTTAAAGTAACAACTGTGCTTCTCTAAGACTTTTTAATGTATGCTCCGCACACCCTTCCAAAAAGGGAGATTATTAGACATTGAACAATTCATAGTTATGGTTCCTGTCACTGCACGAAACGCTCTATCGTTGTGCACAGTTACATCTCAGTATCTTTGATATTTCTCTGACACCGATCAGATAAATCTGCAGACGGACGGACGGACTGACTGACCGATTGTCGGAGAGAGACACACTGACAGATGGCACAGGCTACAATATCTTTCCCTTTCTAAGAGAAGAATAAAACGCCCTCCGATTGATCCTTCTAAGTGTCATAAACAGGTGGTAAGAATATGTAAAAATTGTGTATGAACAAAGTTTTATAAAATGTGTTTCCACCTTTTTGGACATGTGAGAAATTCGTATTTTGTTCAATGTGGATATGGGTTCTGAACTGTATTTTCACACATGCGTGCCATATTCGTACGTATTTGTCACACAAGTTGTAAGGAATTCGTACGAATTCTTCACACATATGACATATTCTTATGTGTGAAAATTCCGGTTCAACACATCTAGGTTCTGTCCAAGTAACACATCAGCTAGGCTCCATCTTAAATCATAATCAGCAAGATGTGTCCCTTTAACGTGCCGGCGTGTTTCATTGGTACATACATGTATACGTACGTGTGTCTATCAGGAAGTTGACAATTCAAACTGAATTTATCTTGTTAATATTCGTTAAAAACCGACACTATAAACACAGAGTATAACATGCGAATATCACAGGACACTTTTACGAAATAAATGGCGAGGTTGATATTTTCGTCATTTTTTATGTTTTTAAAATACATGTTTTTCAATATGGACATGGATATACGCAAAGCAAATGTTGCTGTTCCTGCTGATGCTGCTGCAGCTGCTGATGATTGTGATATTTATTATGCGATTTCTGTAATGATGATGATGATGATGATGATGATGATGATGATGATGATGATGATGATGATGATGATGATGATGATAAGATGTCGAGGCCTTGCAATTATTATGATCACAGTTATTATTTAAACTAATGAAAAATGTATGAGCTAAAAACTTAGGACAACAACCCCACCCCGCGACAAAATCTTGTCAGGTCATTTAAGTAAGTATGGACAGAATATCGCTTGTCATTTTTTGTAAATGTAGACTTTTCCCCCACCGCACTCTAGAATCACCCCGACAACCCCCCCCCCCCCCCCGTTTACAGAACAGAACAGAACATATCTTTATTTTTTTCCAAGTATTCAAAGTACAGCATGGAGAATTATACAATACAGACAAAGAATGGGTATCAGAGGTGATTACAAAATTTAGTGTGTGAAACTTTTTTAAAGATAGAATGCTTAGTAATATTTGAAATAAGGGGCGGGGTGGAAAAAGTAATTAGGTAAATTGGAAATGATTTTTTAGGATAATAAATTAAAAAAAAGAAGAAATAATAATGATATTAATACAATAAAAGTAATAATTTTGTTAAATCTTTGGGTATGTCGTTGCTGTGGAAGATACAAATTCTTGCTGTATACACAGTACATGTGCATGCAGCAAAAATAAGGTCATTTGAATCGCGAGCTGTACTTTCGTGATCAGTAGTGGATTAGACTCACCAAAACCACATGGCTATCTGAAGCTACAGTTTGATTTTGGTGACCCATTGTTAGCGTGACATTCTGTGTGATTCTACAACAGCGATACCCTCGGATAACACTGGCTGTGTGCACTGTATAACCTCACAGGGTATCTTGAGCGAAAGCGAGAGTCAAGAAACCTGAGACCGGCCATTACAGCAACGAATGTTACTTGTATAGAAGAAAAAAAAAGTCGCTTTTTGGATTAAATGTTACAATATATTCAAGGTAAGTGTGCTAGATTTATTTATATTTTTCTGTATTTTTCTCTGTCATCAACTAACTCTAGGAATGTTACAACCAGTGTTATTATAATGCAGTTGTATGTTAAAAAATAATATATCTATTTAGTTCTAATCAGCGCGATTTACATTCAACTTACAACTCTTTATCAATCGTACACAATAATTGGGACAGTGATATGTGTGCATAGTATAATACCCCTTCAGTACATTGAATAAATACTATTCAATACGTTGTGCCATGTACAATAAAGAACGATAATGTGAATTCGATACATCACTTTTTTACATAAATCAATATTTAACAAATATGAGAATGCTAAGTATCGAATTGATATACATATATAAATAGTTAACAGCTAACAGCTATTTAACAATAACGGAATGGTCAATTCATAGAACCATATGGGCGCTGCAAATCTCAAGGGTTCAAGAGGTTAACTGGGTTACAATATGAATATAAGGTAATAAGGTAAGTATGGCGTATATCATGTAAATCCCGTTGTTCCAAGACATTGGTACAACGTGTGTGTTCTATTTACTGCTCTTTGTAGTAGGAAAGAGATAAGTATGTAACTTAAGATTTGTTTATCGGGATCTAATAATAAAATCTGTAGTCATTATACAGTTGAGTAATTTACTAACTTGCTGTAAAGTGCTGGGTGTTCAAGTATTGTGTAGTGGTAATTACGAAGTATTATTTGATAAAATTGGGCCCAAAAATCTTTTTCGTTGTTCATTAAAATAATGACAATACAGTAAATAGTGATTTTCATCATAATACATAAATTGTGTTAACATTTTTGTAAAATCAATTATCGTAGTAATAGATGTATTTGTTTTATAAGGATTCATCAATGAACTCAATGTCACATAGATATATATGCGGCTATTTAATCAATATTGTCAGAACCTATGACGTAAATTGATCATTAAATTATAATCCCGTTGTCTTATTACTGCATAGCAAAGAAAAGATAAACTGCATGTGTTCGTTAGGGGAACACAGCTAGTTTAACAATAAATACAAAGCAAGTCAATATAACAGGAGTACATATTAGGCTTAATATAACTCGAACTTAAAAATATTAATGAGTGAAAACCTGTGTGATTATGTTTCGTTTGAAAAAATAACTCTAAGCAAAAACTGCTGCATTAGAAAACTAAATGTTCTGGAGAGCGTCGCGTAAGTGAGGTGGCGGGTGAGGGGGGGGGGGGATTTTCACTTTGTCAATTTCATGGTGGGGATTCTGTCCGTCTTGGAAAAGTCAAGGTAAGGATTCTGTCCGTCTGCCTTTTTTATATTCAATGTCAATTTATAACCTGCAGAGATAAGAAAGAGTTTGTGTTCGTGAATATAGTCTGTACAAGTGAATCTCAAGTCATTTAGATCCTGTCTGTGTGTAAAGCGACACACTTTATTATTAGATAGATATGGTTAGCCATTTTGTAAACCAGTTTTGAAAAATAAATGAAACATGATCTTTACTTACCCTTAATAATCCCTATATTTAAATACTACAAATAACAGTGTTACAGTAACTGGAACTAAAATGACATGAGTTATATGCTTTTGTAGTCTTCCTCATGTACTAAATGTGTATCTGAGTGAAAATAAAAAAAGTATTGTCCGTCTTTCATATTAACCATAAACCATTCTGCTGCTAGCGTGAGGCAGGGACAGAAACCATCCCCTGATAGCTTAAATGTGGTATCTTACAGTTTGGACAAAATAATACTTTCTTAACTAGCCAAATAAGTTATCGCTATCTGGAAAGGCCTTACAACATGCCCGAGACTGGTTTGGACAGAAAAGCATATATACCAACTTTACATAGCAATTAGGTATTTCCTATCTGAGCCACGCTACAGACAGACAGTTTTAAACTAAGAAAATCACGTGACAACTTATGTTTGAGATCACTTAAATCGTTATCCGTGTAGTATACTCTGACGTCTGCTTTAGCCGAGATCACCATCATGCTTATTTAAAGGTTTGGAAAGAATGAAGGGTGATTTCCTTCGCAATTTGTACTGTTTGAAACAACATATATAGTAAGTGTTCAAAATCTGTATTACTATTAAATATAAGATTATGCAGAAGTCATTCCCAAATTTCCCTAAACAATGAAAAGATAGTGTTGCATGCATTTGATATAGGCAAACAGTCGGATACATGTTTTAACAACAGGCATGTTGCATCATTTTTTTATACAAAAATAAATGTTATTAAAGACATTGACATTGACATTACTTTGAGGAGCCAAAACTCACACCTGCCATTCCCGCCCAAGTTAGTAGCATGCTAGTAGATCCCAGGTCGAGCACACTTACATGTGTATTATACACTTATCATTGCGGAGAGGTCGTTAAAGAATGTACACTTGAGGCAAATGAGTTTAATGCACTGTCATTGGTCAAGACTCTACTCCCTCTTTCCTGACACTATGCAGCCTGAGTTGGTCGGGCGACTCCAAGATTTATGACAATCTGATTTCAACTTTATAACGACTTTGTCATTTTAGTACAATTCACATTTTAAAATGCTAGTTGGAAAATGCACCATGTTGTTAAACTACAAAACATAATTGTTTAAAGTAATCAACGTATGTGCTTCAAAGTATTTAACTGTTTTGAAGTAAGCACCAGAAACATTGCGACGATATTCAACTATTTAAGTCATTTTAGCTCAACAACCTATTGTTTTATGGAGCCGGTTCTTTGTTAACATGTTTTCTTTTGTGTACCAGTATTTCTGTATCAGCATATCGTGAGTAATAAACGTATTTTGAAGATCGGCAAAAGATTATTTCCTTGTTTCACTGGACTTGTGGAGAATCGCTAAAGAAACATCACCTAATAGAATTTAATTTTCAATAAAACCGATAATATTACAAAATCGGTTATTTAGCATTTTAGAGAGACAGATAGACAGAGAGACAGAGAGAGACAGACAGAGAGTGAGAGAGAGAACAGGGAGAGAACAGGTAGAGAACAGGGAGAGAACATACACTTGAACTTCTAAATAACACAATAATGTACTTTACAATAAGTATTGATAGTTGATGTAGATTACATATATTTACTAGTAATATTTAGTTATGTTAGTTAATGAATAAAACTGTAAAAAATTATTAACCTGCATGCCAACATATTGTCTTCGTACATTCTGTGGCAGGCACACTAACAGATGACCTAACGCTAGTATCTTCAAACATCTCATCGCTACAAAAACAACTAAACATCGTCACAACGTATGCCAACACATGGGGATATCAGCAGAATGATATGTGTTCTTGTTGTGTTCAATATGTGTTCTTGTTGTATTCGGTTCTAAAACGATCCAGAACTATTCAATCAAAATATAAAATTATGTACTCCACCAGCAGGAATCAGGTGTAAATGTATTATTAGCCCTTCAAAAATCTACAAAGTCGACATCAGTACTTAAGTCATGTATTAAAAAGGCAAAGGCGTACTTATTATCCATTATAACAGTGTTCCATAAATAAGGTGATATAAACCCACTAGGGCTAACTGACGAATTAGAAAGAGACATTATCGATTGCACTCTTTGGAGAAGACGTATGTTATAACCTACCAACACATTTTAGAAGCAGAGCGTTTCATCCGTTTTGCAGCCAAACGATACCAACACCTACCGACCATGACTGGAACAGACATTGCACTAAGCAAGTTTTGGTTGTTTCCATTCAAAGCCCTTATCGACGAAAAGTAATGTTTCTGCAAAATTTGCGTAGCATGCCAACGAATTGTCTAGCAAAATATGTTTTTGACTTTAGACTTCAGTTCTATGCTAAAAAACTATATAAAAATCAAATGGAACTCATGCCAGACGTAATGTCCATACTACAGCAATATAATTGTGTTTAACACAAACATGTGAATTGAACAAAATCGTTGATACAGCCATCACGAACATTTTTCGTCATCGTGGGACGACGGGCTTCAGAACGACGACGATTTTATAATCTTTCGAAATGTACATCCCTGCATAATGCCATCATTACTGTGGTCAATTGCACACTCGAAAAGTGACGTTATATGTGCCCATGTTTCATTAGTAATATTGAGTGATACTAGAAACAGAAGCACAACCACTAAATGTTCACTGTGTCTTCATAAACATCTGTTTAAATGTCGGATAAGAGAAATAAGAGAAGCTTACACAAACGAAAATTACCTGCGCTCTTTTGACAGTGTATGTTGCAATATCTGTATCTGTTAGTTCAACTTGTGATGCAGTAACAAGACGTTTATCTGCGACAATACACGCACTTTGCAACTTTACTGAAGAAGATAGTATCATTTTTATGAAAACTACTTGCTTATTCATAAAAAATCTAATGTCTACTATTTATATGTATTATTATTCTAACAATGAGAACGCAATGAATGTATAATACATACTAATACCGTGGCTATACTTATTTTAATATCAGTTGGTATAAACAGTTGTGTGTCACAGGTTTACACGCTATTTAATATTTTCTTATTTCTTTACAAAGTAACTTGCTTCTTAAAAAACTGTTTACCTTAACACTATTACTGTTCACACAAATCGTGACAATTATATGTAAATAATGTATCTTACAAATGTACAGTTTATTTCTTGACAATTCTACATGTAAATGGTGTCTTTGTCACAACACTCCAGAATACTCATACTTCCACCCAACCTCAATTGACCTTAAAACACATTTTCCCATTCCTTTATTCTCTAATATAACATTTAATTGGGCCCTGATTTCGATCGTCGCTTAAAATATATAATTGTCAGAATGTGTATCTTTATACTGCATATTCATGTGCTGGATGTTTGCACTTTTTGCTGCATGATCAGTTAGCATTCACCACTTGTAAATGATATATTGTATCTAATCTCTTTAAAGAGGAAATAAAATGAGATAACAGTATAACAGCTAAGGATTTAAGGGATAATATATTTGCAGTGACACAATGGTGAAGAAGTTTTCTTCTACTGAGTATTTTTTAGAAAAAGATAAAACATTAGACAAACCAACCAAACAGGTTAATTAATTGTTTGCCTCAAACTATCCTAAATATGTAATAAATAGTTTACAAACCCAACACGTTTTATACTGAATTTCCATTTGTTTCTGCTTATTGTTATTTTGTGCCTAAATCACAGAGCCCTTGATAACCACACGATATGTTTTAGAGTTACCCAAAATGTGCTATACGTTTTATTGGGTTGATGCTGCGCAATAAAATACAAATAATTTTACAACATGGTGATTTTTAGACTTTAAATATATTAGTTAACGAATTTGAAATCAACTTTAGCAAAGTTCATATAATTAAAATTCATATACAGAAATAAAGTTAAGCACTATAAATCTTTCTTTATCTGGTAGATTGAGGCAGAAATAATTGTGAAATTAACAAACTAGAAAGAAAACACGTTGATAATTCGTGCCCATACCGGAATTCGAGCTCTCAACGCCCAGTTTTGAAGCATATTTACCCTCATTTTGATACTTGGAGGTGTAGCATTACAATTGCTCTACCTTAAGCACACATCTCGTATTATCAGCTTTACTTCCTTTTATGTAATAAATTATGTTATGCGAATAGTTGGCTTGTTGGTAACAGGGGCATGCCTTCTGTGTGGATTAGCTCAAATGTTCACCACCCTTAAAGGGACACACCTGAGTAACATACAAGGGACTATTGGGAAAAACATATATGTTTAAACGTAAATTATTAATTGAGAATTCCCTACTTAACACTTTTGCATGTAAGTTTTTTTAAGAATATAGCACAAACATGTACAATATTTAGGCCTGCTAATGTAAAAATGTATTCGGGAAATTAATTAGCTTTATCGCATCGAAAGAACGTGAGATCGCGAAGTTTCACGAGAACAATGGCCGTTGGAGTCGCTAGAGAGCGTAAGTAAATAGTATTTTGCATTAAATATATGGTAGTTTTACATGAGTTTGCACAAATTCTAGTTATTTTAAGTTTGTTTTATGTTTGACGACGAGGCCAAATAGAAAGGAAGTGTGGAAACCTTATTGTTAGTCACTAATCATGAAAAAAATCAGCTTTATTTACCGATGTTCATGATAAGGGTGAATCTCAAAACACACATTTATTAAAGAATATTGTTTAATAATGTCGTGTTTGTATAGGCCAGAAATGATTAGCATTGTTATTCCATTTTTAGTTTACGATGTTTACACATTAACTTGACCTAATATTTTGAGGAAACAAACTGGTATACATGCAATAGCTAATACAGGGCCATAATTCCTTCAAAATTATTGCGCTAAAATAAATCTTAGCACCAGTAATTATTAGTAGTCCCATCTGGCAGTAGTTATATTTAGCTATAATATATTTTGACCACAAAGTCAAAGTGGCCAGGTTATTTGAGAATTTTGGTGGAAATGGCACCATATATAGTCTGTTTAGTAGTTTTATTAAGTGTGTTTAAGTATTTATTACTTTCTCCTGTTTTATTGTTTGTTGTTGTATTCTTTTTATATTTTAACTTGCATGTGTAATGTGGCCAGTTTGACTGTAACGTGCCAGCAGTGGCTCTTGCTTGCTTTTAAATGCATAGAGTTACAAAAATTGTTTTTATTTCTTTTAATTTGTAACACAGTAAAGAAATGGAAATTAAAGATAAGGCATGATAAAAGATGGCGGTTGAACAAGAGAATGAGTTGTAGGAGAGAAGTGAACTGGAATCTTGTCAGAGGGCTAAGAAGAGTCTAGATGGTCACAATAATCGCTGGAGAATAAGACAAATATGTGTAAGTATTCTTTATATTGATTTTGCCACCGCCACAGATTTATTCTGTCTTTCTTTAGTAACCATTTGTTACTCAGAGACCTATTTACTGTGCCCCCTAGGCACACAGTGCAGACCCTCACTTACCGGCTGCTGAAGGCAGGCTATCTTTGCACCCCTGTGTGCTATATGGTGATAATATTTATACTAGATTAGTAATGAAAGACCAGTCCATTTATAGCTTTAAAATACATTTTCTGGAAGCAAACAATTAAAAAATAGTATCAATCATACTAGCTATATTAATTTTCAATTTAAAATAATCAGTTACACTCTAGTTTGCTCATGCTTTGCTTTTTGTATGGTGGCTTAAGGTCACTGTGTTAGATTTAACTTAGCAGTCTTCAAAGATTCCTTACTAAACGATGATATTTCTTAAACATACTGTTAAACACTTAGAACCCTATATGAAGTAATCTCGTGTCGTATTATAAGAGATCTGTAAGTTTCTTTGACTATCTAAACGCGTTTCCTGTCAGCAAAGACCTTTACACATACTAGTAGTATCGGCGAGGGAAACAGTATAACAATATGCAAATGTAGAGACATAGTCATAAGTCAGATGAAATACCTCGTCACTTAAGGTTTTAGTCCCTGTCGGAACGATGGTATGGCAAGTCAATGATTCCATTTGACAACGCTACCCAAATAGACAATAAACACATCACGTTGGCCCCCCAAACGCCGTACTTACCATTGATATATTGACCTCAGGCTCCTGAGCAATTCAGACAGTAGAGTCCGGGACTACAAATTGTCACGTATAAGCGTTTGCAGTTAACAGATAAATAAGCACAAATAATGCATTGAGTGTGTATTTTTTCTCTTATTAATGATAGTGTTACCTGCATGTATTCTAAAAAAATCAGTGTATCTGGTCTGTGCTGCAAAATCGCTTTAGTCAAAGTCGTAATATGGACAGTTGTTCCGGATAAACACTTACATGAAACATCGGCCTTTAACAATACTCAGTCTCATTTATGGTTATGTATGTACACGTACATTATAGAACATTATGAAACATATAATATTACGGATTGAGAAAGAACTAACTGTGTCATGCCTGTAATCTTTATTGGTTTGATTTAACTTTACTAGTATTAATTTGCATTTTCCTAATTATGTGTAATGTACATATGTTCTTCACGGCAGTCCAATATAGCTAAAACTTAAAGGAAGTTTCATATGTAAAAACAGATTGATTGATCGTTTTTGTTTTGTATTTTCCGATTAGTCTCCTGTCCTCAAATCTACAGTGATTCTGACAGAAAAGCTGGAGCTAGGGAGGAAAAGAAAAGGCATTTAAATTGCTAAATGAGGGCAATACAGACAGATGTATGTGAGGGTGGATTGACGGAGGACGGAAAGACGAATATATAGATATGTACATAATATATATATATATATATATATATATATATATATATATATATATATATATATATATATATATATATATATATATATATATATATATATATATATATATATATATGTACATAATTTTAATTTATTGTTGCATTATGCATACAGTAACATAACATATATAAAAACATGCTTCTTTCATCGAAAATGAATCAACTGTTTAGCAACAGTCATCAAGCCACACTTAACATAATTATATAAACACAATTTATAAAAAAAAACAATTATCTCGAAGTATAACAGTTGGTAACCCATTGATATTCTTCTATTATTAACATATTAACATTATTAACACACACACCCGTGCACGCACAGTCACTATCACACCCACACTCACGCCCCTTCACGCACACTGACCATCACACTCACGCCCAGACACACACGCGCAAAAACAATTACTCTCCATCATTAATGTACACAAAGATATTTACAATTAAGGTAAACCATACTTCCTTTACAAGCAAAAGTTTAAATGCATTCCGTTTCAGGTTTTATCATTGTGTTCCTACCTCACATGCGTAGTAAAAGAAACTTCATAATAACAACGGCACACCTGGGCGATTTATAAATACAGTTTAATGAGACAATATATAAATCCTGGTGTTATATTGATCTGTTGTTATGTGAAAGCAGAATGATTAATATATCATTAAAGTTTAATACGAATTTACAAAATACAAAAGACCAAATATTAGGTACATAACTCTCAACACTGTTTAGGCGAAAGCGAAAGGAAAAGCACGTGTATACAGTTCAATTTAGTAAATACAGATTACAAGCATATATCACTTATCTCTTGTACCAAAAATTACGGTTATAATGCTAATGAAATCATTTAAAGAGGCATACAGCTGCTTAAAATGTTGTTGTGTTCTTCAGATCATTGGTGTTCACAGAATTCCTCAGTGGACTGACATTTTCTGTGAAATACAAAGTAAAATATTTACTGTTATGTACATTGAATAATTTATTCATTACCTTGTATGTTTATGTCTTTTGGTGACTCAAAACTGTTATGTAAACCGCACAGTATGGAGATTTGGTTCATAAAACTGCCATGACCAATTGCTTCGTATTAGGATCAGCTGTTAGGCTCGTATTCCTAACAAATCAAAGTGATATGTGTGTCATATTGCACCCCTTATCCATCCGACCTTCTACCGGTAACATCTTGTCTAATACATAGCAGTGTGACTAAGGTTTTTTAAATAACACATGCGACAACTTACATTACTCATTTTAGAACACAAGACATCACTAAATGATATGTAGTTTCTGATAGTCAGTACAAAAAAATTCAAAAAAATTATATGAGGAATACCGATTAAGTGGAACCCATGGCCTTGTGCAAGCATAGTTAGTTACATTATTAAAAAAACAAAAAGCACTGTGCGTACAGGTAGGGAGATGCGTTTACGCGAGTATGCAAGTAATCAGGTGTCTTGAATCAATCACACAAGTTCAACAAAGAATACATCTACATCATTTCTACTCGATGCGGAAAACACATATGAATTACCTATATAATATATAATTGAATTACTTTTGAAAATATATTTTCAGCAATACGTTTTATTTAGTCGTTTTTTGTTTTGTTTATTGACGCTGTAGATTTTCACTGTAACTTGTAATCTTACAAAAGCAGACAAAATCACTCCCGTAAATTAATTAAAGTAAAATATATCTAGTAGTCGGAAACTTATGACAACAATCAGATGTTATTATCATTTTATGTATGACACTTCACTTTGCGACGAAAAAAAACATTGCAAAATGTGGAACATTTACAGAATGGAATTTATAGTCATCGGGAAATTTATTTAGGTTCTGCCATTGTTTAAATGAACAGAAGGAATTTTGTTCTATAAAGATTTTGTCCGTATTCCGTTCTTAACAATAGCACTGGCTAGACAGAATTATGTATCAAGTTGCAAAGAAGATTACAGGTAAGCTACATGCTAAGTTGATAATACATTTTTAATATAGTGATCTGCAGCTGTAGGCAGCAGCATTTGTAGCAATGTGCAATTTTTGTTAGCTATAAAATGTTAACCGGAAAGTGCACTTATTTTTGAAATGTTAAATTATTGTTTGTGTTGCCCAAAATACAAAGTATATATGTATACTGGGGGAATGTTCTTAGCTAATACTGTTCTAAATAGTTTGCATAAAAATGTCTTCCTTTGGCAATTGTAGTGACTTTTTCTACATTCCAAATGAAGAGCGTACTTACACACGACGGTATTTGGATTATGTGGCTACAATCTGTTATATTTAACAAACGCTTTGTTTGATAGATGTACAGGAATTCCACTGTACAATTTAGAGAAAATACCTTGAAATATTAAGTTATATTTGATTTGTTCTACAATATTTACTGATAGTGGTATTTCGTCTGGTCCAACATCTAATATTTTTATTTGTTACACCATCTATTGAAGTCTGGAAATTTTGGTGAAATTTTGGTGATATGCTTATTAGACGAGTTTTAGTTGCAACTTCCATAAACACTCTACATCTAAATTATGGGAAAACACATTCTCAAACACCCAACCAAAATCCTAATTCAAACAATATTAATGTATATTTGTTAAGCATAAAATCCGCCGACTGATTTCTTATTATTGTCATTCCCAATATATATCATAAAGTTTGTCCATATACACTTCAGAACGCATCTCCGATACTCGAGTGTCTTATACTATAAGAATACAACAATAAAAAGTAACGAAACGTTCAGACCATTGTCTTTATAAGATTAATTTACCAAACCAGTCATTTACCGAAACGTTAATATGGCCTCGTTTTGAATCTTGAGGGTCACGTGACTCGATAAAATCAGCCTATTTGGAAAAAAATCTCTATTAAACATTATAGTGCTAGTCACTGTATGAGCTTTTAAATCGACAAACCTAACTGAGTGCTATTTAAAACAATAACAACAACAACGTGTCCTGTTGGAATCGTGAACACTCTTTAGACTCTTTTGTTTTTCGATTTGTCATATTGCACTACAAAACTTGTTAATAGCATTACTGATATTGGCACTGTTTTAAAGCATGTTATTTAATAACTATACTTATCACCTGTAAATCTTACTAACTAACGACTGCAACACTTGTTTTAACAAATACAACCTTTAGATATACATAGAGGTACATGCAGGGATAAGTGGGTTATTATATAGATATGTCTAAAATGTCCTATATATGGGTAGCACATTTTAGAAATGTTTATCCCCTAATTCATACCGTATCAAATACTTATATGGGGTAAGTACAGGAAATAATACCATTCTAAGCTCGGTGATGAGTGTAATGTTACCCAAAGTTAAATACATACTCGCTATCGTAATACAACTACATAGATCTGCTGCACCAATTGTTTTCTGTGCATTGCTGCTTTGTCGCAATCGATACCCATAAAGCAATTTGGGCCGTTTAACCTAATTGTATGCACTGTTCATATATTGCGAAGATACGTGCAGTTCAAGCAAATAACTGCACTTCCACTTTTACTTTGATAATATAACATATTTTAAATTGTAATCTGGCAGCAAAGTATGGTAACAGCGTACATTCCTAGATGTTGTGTTGTAAAGAGGCAGAATCGCCAATAAACTCTGATAATAACTGATTTTGGCTAAAGAAAAGCTGAAGGCATTTACTATCAACATTTGTTGTGGTTCTTCTAATCGAAATAATACCCATCTTTCTTCTAAATACTATGTGGACATTTTTCAATGACGTTACTACCTTCGTCATAACTTGTCAAACAAAACGTAAGCGCTTGGACTTTTATTCAAATGGATCGGGTTTCTTTTCTTAGCATGCATTTGAGAAACCTATGAGGAAGTGCGAGGTTAGAGCTCTGTTAAACCGGTGTAAGCACCCCAGTCGATCCATATAGCCGACTGACCTTTCCAAAGCGGTAACTGTCGGGTTTGCTCTTTTTGTTAAATGACTCGTCACAAATTTGTTCTTATGTGTACATTTGGCTTGCACATGAATACCTCTGTCCTGTGATTTTTCAAAGTTTTGTATACGTTGCAATGCTCATAGGACTTTATACATTTTATTATTCATTGCAAAAGTCACGACATTGTAATATGAAGGTGTATTAAAAATTGCCTATTGAATGTCATTTTGAAAAAAAGATTAAAACTGAAAGTAAATTACTGGATAAGTATGGGCTATGTTGGTAACGTGCTCTGCTATTCAAAAAATCACTCATGAATATTAACAAATATAATGAGAATCCGAGAAGAGTCTTTTTTTATTTTCATTCATTAATCTCATTCTGCAATATTAATTCAGGCTTTATATACAGAAAAATGAATATGTTAACAAAACATTACCTCGTTATATATTGGCCTTTGAAATGTTCGCTTTCCTTACTAAATAAAGAAGTTCTTTGTCATGGACCCAGTTCTTTTGACAGTTAGTTATAATTTTGACGACGAACGCTGGTAAAGCAATGCAAAGTTTAATTCCACCAATTCTTAATTCCTCGCGTGTGCTTAATGTATTCTTTATTTTCAAATGAATTTTAACATTATATGCATCTTATATCCCTAGAAAACATTTATAATAATGGACAGTATACAATGTATGGATTTTGTGTGATCTAGATTTTACCAAACAATTCAGCTTTGATAATTGCTGCATCATTGTTTTACCTTCAGTTGTGTTGCTCTTAAATATAGCTGACAATCTCTTTCTAGACACTATTTAATAATAACACCGTTATATATGTATAAATCAATTTGCAATCAGTGCAATTTAACAGTAGTATTTTGCAGTTTCATTTAAAACTGTATTTGAAGCTTTCAAGCAAACGGCTTGATGAAACTAAATCCCATTTAGAATTACGTATGGTATGTTTAAAAGACTTCTGCTACGTCGTAGCATAAATAATAAAATACAAGCCTATTAGACAATAGTATAATCAGATAATTAAATAATAACAATAAAACATTCTCAGTAATTATCCTCACCTAGATCACTCGTTCTTTATCTCAATAATGACGCTGTCCTCAAGGAACCAGATTTCCTTTAAGGCATGTTCTTCGCTTACGCTTGAACAAATAAATCTCCAAAGCGTTAAAAATAAGAAATGTTTTTGTCAGGGATCAAACATAATTAGGGTAAGTTGATAACCCCGTTAACTGAAAAGATAAACTATGAAATACTAGCTGGATTGTAACATGTTTATACCAGCACCTTCATCCACATACATGCACATGTTATTGTGCCCGATAATGCACTGTTTGTGTCTAAGCCAGTCAGATCATACATGTATAAACCAAAACACGCACACAAAACTGACAGCACAGAATGTTCAATTCTATTTTTTACAAGACGGTCAATAGCCGTATGGATTTAAAAGCTACACCCTGATGCAGACAACAAGTATTGTCCATTTAGGGTTTGCCTTAATTCACTTGATAAACAATGATACAGTACAATGTCATATGTTTTGTTAAAAATAATTTATTTCAGATTTAAAAGAGATATATTTTCATAATTTCAAGTCATAACTTTGCAAAAGTTTAAGCAAAGGATCGATTGTCATTTTATGGTCTGTTATAACCAGATCTTAATTTAATGAAAAAATTTAATGAGAGAAAGTAAAATGTCATAAAATTGATAAATTCATATGAACTTTGACACATTTTTTTTAGATTAGAAGGGAGTCTTTTAATTTTAATACTGTTCAGTATGAATAATACTTTTAATTAAAATGCTATTATAAAATTATAAAATTATAATTTATGTACCAATTATTTTGATATACCAAAACCGTTTCCTTAATTGATTTCGGTTCAACACTCAGTGACACTTTAGGACGCAAGACCACTTTAAGAAAGAAATCGGAGAGAAGGGAGTGAGCGGTAGCTTAAACTACCTGTTGGTACAACTATTTATAGGCTTAATATATTATTGTTTATTGAATTGGGACTAATATTTTGAATATTTAAATATCATAACATTGTATTTAACTATATATAGTTGTAGTTTGTGCTTGCCGATGATCACCATATTAATTATTTCAGTTTCAGGACATTTAGCAGGTACATATAGCAGGACGCAATGAAACGTGTGTTGTCGATCCTGACCCTGGCCTTCTGTTTGCAGCAAGTCAAGTGTGAACAGCTAGGTTTGTATTTGATTCGTCATTTTTTTCCAAATGAGCATGCTCTGAGTAAAGAAGTATATAAATCTAAGACAATAAAGCTGTCGTAGAGGAACTTCGATTTAATGTATAAACGGGTACTAGCGAATTAGGCACTTTTTGCGTATTTATTCCATGTACATTGTGTAATCTACCTGCGCATATAAAAAAAACATAACCTTTTCCAAGTATGCTTATTAAAAGTATTCTAATTAATGTAGGCATCTTGGGGTTCAACACACTTTATTGTTCGAGTTGTCTTTGATGACGATGTTGTTATTGAAAGTTGATAATGATGATGAGGAGGAGGACAAAGGCGCAATGTTCTGTGCATGAATGGCCCGGTTCAGACAATTTTAACGGTTGTTTTTTTTTTCTGTAGCGTGAGCTTGTATGGGACAAGAATTCTTGCAGTTATTTGGAACTCATTAGTGTGCATTAGCGACATAGTGTGTATAATTTCTGTTTGAAAACACGTCTGCAGTAAGAAAGTATGCACGAGAAAACAGCAAAGACCAGACCAGCAGGCCATAACGTCACTGAAATATTCCATGAGTCAAATTTGTGATCACATTTGTACTCATAATACCCCAAATGAATCCCAACTCGGTAAAATTGTCGGGGCAGTAAACATGCCTGGTTGTTTTATAGGGATACATCATATCTATATAAAGCTTAAGAAACTCGTTTTTAATGACACGTTTACCTTCGTGTGTCGAGTATTGAGCCTTCATTGCTAGGTGCTGTGCAGTAGTACACTAGGTTTACGTGTAGTCGACATTACTTTGGTTTCATAAATGTTTTGCAGTCAACATTGCCCTTCACCGAACACCAACTCAAAATGCCACGCTAAATGATCCGGAATTGGGAGAACAGGCCATGATTGTTGCCACTGTTGACGGAAATAAAACCTGCCCAACCGAATACGTTCGGATGGCTCCCTTCTTTGATCCCTGGTGGCAGCTGGACCTCGGCGCTATATACATCATACAAGCCCTACACGTTCTCGCCCAACAGTCAGGTTACTAGCATGTTTAATTATCTATCTATCTATCTATCTATCTATCTATCTATCTATCTATCTATCTATCTATCTATCTATCTATCTATCTATCTATCTATCTATCTATCTATCTCTCTCTCTCTTCTCTCTCTCTCTTCCTCTCTCTCTCTCTCTCTCTCTCTCTCTCTCTCTCTCTCTCTCTCTCTCTCTCTCTCTCTATATATATATATATATATATATATATATATATATATATATATCACCACATATATTTAAATCTAAAATACTTTACTTACCAAACAGGATACATGTAAATTGATAGAAACACAGAGACGAGACACAACACATAATAACATAATAAAAACTGTGTTCATGGCCTAAAATACGCAGCAGAAAGATAAACCTGACCGAAATTGGTATATTTTACGAAATTGGCAAAACATCTTTCTGCTTTCGTTAGAAGATATCTATATATCGCCAGTCCATTACTGTGATACTATCACTTTCAGATATATAATTAGTCGAGGAAACAGAAAATATTAATAGATGCATAAACAATTTGCAGACATTTGACTGAGTGATAACTAATAACATTTCGTAGCTGAGCTAAAATCTGTTTACTGGTCGGTCTGTGGTAACCTTCAGACACAGAAGGCGGTTGTGTTTGTCTGAAGTCTTCTCCGCTGTCATTTTTATATGATTCATTGTTGTCAACGCATATATATATATATATATATATATATATATATATATATATATATATATATATATATATATATATATATATATATATATATATATATATGCGAATATATCACACAGTTTGATTGAATACACAACTGTACACTTTTCTAGACCGTGATTCTTGCACCATCTTTGCTCTCGTAATGATTTGCCTGATTTGTACAGCCATTCGTTATGTCAACATAGACTATAATGCTTAAAGTATTATAAAGAGATCTTATATTTTAATTTGCCAACAATTTTAACAGTGCTAATTTCATAAATGAACAGGTCAGCTGGCCGGGTTTCGACTTACAGTCGGTTTTACAGAGGACACTTTGAAGTTGGTGTACAGAAATAATGAAACTGTCTACAACGAGAGGGATATCTGGATCAATGCCACCATGAGCGTCAGGTTTATTCGAATTAACCTACCGAATGATAGTTTGTCAAATTACCAAGCCTCCGTGTCCCTTTTCCTGTGCGAGGTTGAAGTATATGCTTTTAGTGCGTAATCTTCTTTTCTGTTTTCTTACAATTGGCGGAATGAAATAACAATGCCGAAGCTATAAGCAATTACAAACGTTGATTTTAATAAATAATGTTTTAATCATATAGCAAAGTAATTCCCCAAAACACATAGGATATAATGATGGTTCGTTGCCTAATCCCTTTGTTAAGAAAACATGATATGTTCAGTGCAAATGTAATACAAGTGGTTCAAATGACTCAATGCATGGGAATTTAATTTTAATTTCTGTCTTCATTTGCTTTACACGGCAAGTCTTGTTGTTATAAGTTGTCATTTATCTTACCACATATAAAAATAGACGTGGTTTTAGGTATTTTACTTGACCTTGTGTAGACTGTTGGCAATAAATTATTAATACAATTTTCGTAGCTTTACCTTTGCTAGTTTTTCACTACTAGTGGCCATGAAATAAATCAGTGAAATGCCACAATAAACCGGTATTCTGGATACAACGTGCGAAAAAGCTTGATAACAGGAAGTTAGTGCTTGTTTACACGGCACAGTATATTATTATTTATGGCGTTCTGTTTTGTTATAGTGCAAGTTAATGTCCATAATTGATATAGTGTCAGCTTTATGGATTGACATGACCACCACATGGGTGACGGAGCAATTAATAAACGCATGTTGAACCCAATCATGTATACATCTGCATTCCGTCTACTCCTCATATATCGAGATCCCAAAAAGAGTTAAGATAAACATATTCCTGTTTCTTTCTTATTTAGCAAATGATCATATCAAGGATTCCAGCAATGTCTCAATGTCCAGTCTGTTTATGGCTGAGGGCGGGACGCTTGGACCAGAACTTGCTATAGACGGGATATACCCGACTGGTCCAAATGATACACCTGAGTCATGCAAGTGCTGCAGTATTACGGCGTCTACTAATCTTTGGTGGACCATCGATTTCCGACAACCCCGGATGATTGGAGGGATCTACATAACGGGGAGGAGAAGTAAGCTGATAGCGATTGATTTATATTCCATTAAAATAAATTAAATGCAAATAAATACTATAACGAATAAATCTGCATGTTCATGTAATTGAAAGCTTTAGCGAAAATATATTTATATAGGCTCAGCTATCCATTTTCTTGTGTTCTTATTTTACTTTACATTTGCCGTATTTACCCTATCACCTCTATGTCTTGTGCGTCTGCTATTCTTCATAATCTTCCGCACCCCCTGCTATAATTTTTCCTACTTCTAGGACTACTTTTACTTCAGCAAAAAAGACGACGAAGCTAACAACAACAAGGATGAGTACGGTTGCTCCTACAACTTATTCTATTCTAACTGACCCTTTTATTACTTTTACTTCTACTACCGTAACTACTACTACATGTACCACTGCTCCCAACTCTACTTCTATTATTTACGCTACTACTAATTGTAGTACTATTTTAAAACTAATCATAACAATAATAATATGGCTGCTACACTGTTAACTGTAAAACTTTTTTTTAATCCTTATTCATTAAGGATTACTTGAACACACAAACACCAAATGAGGTAATGAGGCATATGCTTAAAATATGTAATAACATTTAATTAAAATACACTCTTTTGTGTTACATTTACTTTTTTTCTATTTTCCCGAGGACAAATGCTAGAAATAAGAAAAGAAATACAATTACACGTCTTTCATTTGTTTGTAAGTTCAGAAGAGCTAATGTCTTTGTAAATTGTCTAACACTAAACGGTGTCCATACATATATAAGGAATCGGGGCTATTTTTCTTTTGTAGCAAATTGGGTGCTTATCAAATATCTGTAATTAAGTTGAAATGATCAAACGCTATACCAAATATGGTAAAAAGTAAATGTGAAAACAGTGTAAAGTGAAAATAAAAGCGTTAAAGAATTTACAAGAGAGGTCACATGACTTTGACCCGTGAAAACCGATATAACCCAGATTCGCGCGCATAATTTACTCATGCATTCTGACCTTTGTTTGTGCAAAATAAACTAAAAAAAAAGACCAGTATAGTGTTAACTAATGTTGTCTATGGTTTGACCAAGTGACCTTTTTTACAACAGAACATGCCGCCAAGGGTATTCATACTATTTTACATTTCTTTATCTCCCGTTAACCAGTTTTGAACTTTTTGTTTACCTGCAGACAAAGTCTAAGTCTTACGAATAATTGTATGAAATTGTCACTTCCTTTGGTAATCTCTTAACTTTACTGCCTTTGATGTCACCTAGTCCCTTGCATTTAACATGTGATCATGTTTCAAACTCACTCATAATCATATTAAAAGCATTCCGAAAAATTGTGGCTTCACGGATATTACAACCAGTTTCTATTAATGAGTTGAACCAGCTAACTACTTTTGATCCCTTATTACATAGTTTGAGAAAAATCGCGATGTTTTGGTTGTGGGTGGCGTAAATTCGAAGGACATGCAGATAGTAGTGTTAGGTTAAACACGAATAACGATTTGAAATTGATTTGAAATTGAACTTGGGTTTGTCAAATTATCTGCAAATATCCTAATTTAATCATCAGAAAGAACCGGGTCAAATGCCTATCTTTCGTAACTACAAATAACACATTCAGTCTCTGATTACTCCATGTATATCATTCCATTTGACGAACTCAGCTCGTATACAGACTGACGGGGTGAGTATCGCTGTTAAACTTTTAAAGGATTTGTCCTTGTCTCTAATGGTTCAATATATTAAAACAGCTGAAAATCGCATATTATATAGTGAAATTCATCAAATGCAGTTAAATACATTTAATTATTGATATTTCTGTATGGAGTAACTATTGGGTAGTGATGAGGAGTGATGGGACGCATTGGCCTTATAAGGCAATTTTACAGACTCTAAGTCGTTTCCAATGCATATAGGATCCTTCTGGGTAAAGAAGCTTCCGGGCAGATACTGTATCTCTTGGATCAGACCACGCTGATGTGATGTCTGATAATGAGCTGTATTGTGTACTTATTGACTCAGGGCAATCTAACATACAGCGAATCATTTATGGACCAAATTTGTGACCATGTTTTATATAAGTTTTTTTGGTCTTGTTTGATGATATCTCTATATGCCGTGTTATCATTTCTTGTTGTATTTACGCATGTTGGGCATTATTTGGTGATCTAAACGTGGAGGATTTTGCATCAACCGTAGACAGTCACGACAGTCAGAATAAAAATTTCCATTTGTCATTATCTACCCAAGTTGTTTGCTGGCAAAACCGTATTAAGATACTTGTATTTATTAAACATATTATGGATCAATATGTGCAAAGCATGCTCTGCATCGCTTAAAATGTATCGTCGTTAAGCAGAAGAACTATTTTGAGAAATGTGTGACCGTTTTCTGGTTGCTTTAAAATAAACCTTAATAATGTACATGCAAATAGGATATTAATTATGACTTCAATGTGTTTTGTCACGTTTACATTTAACATGTTTACCTTTGGTTGAAATGTATTTATATTTAAAATATGTGTGGAACCTTTTATAAGATATTTGCTTAGTTTCTTATTGAATGTGTTATTCTGTCCATTACATGGACAAGTACGTGCAAAGCATGCGCTGCATTGCTTAAAACTGATCGTGGTTATAACTATTTTGAGAAATGTGTGATCTTTTTTTTTGAGTTGCTTTAAATAAAACCTTAAGTGTGTGCATGCAAAAGGGATATTAATTATCATTTTAGGATAAAGTAAATATATCACAATGTATATTATATTTTAAATCGATGGAAACATCAATCATTCTGCACATTAAAATAAGGACCATTTCCGTTAACTTTAATTAAGCACTTAGGGTTTAGCTCCAGTTATGAACAAAATTAATGATGAGATATATGTGCTATTTGACAAGTGCACCCACTTGAAACAGATATAATTATGTTTTAACTGTGAATGCAATAATGTCAATTGCTTGTTGCTTTATATAGATAGTGGTGATGAGTACCAATCCAAAAACATAAGCATCTATGTAAGCAACACAGAACCGACACCAACAGACGCACAATTTGGTGACTTGGTTTGGCACATAAACAGCTCCGAGATGGGATTTGTTTTCCAACATACATTTCAGCAGCCAAAGATCTTCCAGTACATGTCCATTAAAAGAAACTGCTCCAACAAGTGCTTTCTGACAATATGTGAGGTCGACTTTATCACACCAGGTATTTCTTCTGCAATATAGCTTACGTTGTATAATTGTTATTACAAAAACAAAATTATGATAATCGTCTCTTTATAGTAGTTAGTACCTGCATATATAGGTCAATACCTAATCCGCTGAACTATAAATTTACTGCAGAAGAAGTCTTTATTTATTACATGATATATGTCTTATGCAGTTTTAGTGAAGAGAAAATGCAAACCCCAAACTATTGCATATTAAGGCATATAAAGTACTGTCACTGCCTTATCTAAGCGAAAAATAACTTGAATTCATTAAAAGTTTATTTTTGACGTTCTCAGTTGACCGTCAAAATATTATTTAAAGACATGTAAACTGAAACACAAATAAATGATTACATTTTAGGTGATTTAAAATGATATATTTATGAAATGACTTATAGACAATAGTTATATCGTGAATTAGTTCTAGATTTATAATAGTTTAAAACCAACCTCTCTCCGTTCAATTATTCTTCCCTTGAGTTATTTAATAGACATACTATTGTACATTGAGGCTATCTGTCCTGTTTACCAACGATAGTCGCTATTGTATTCAATCGGGATAACCGTGTGTCAGCATTTTGTAATCAGGTCAAAGGTAGGGTTACACAGCTACGTTTTTGTTGTTTTTGTTTATTGTTTATTGGGTTTATCGTCCCACCAACAGTATTGCAGTTATCTGGAGACGGTGTCAACTTGAAGCAGATATAGTGCTGCCTTCACTGTGTATAGCATGCCGTGAACACCTGGCATGATACCACACCCAGTCACATTATCCTGACAACGGGCCAACCAGTCGTGGAACTACCCTTATATTTGCTTGAGCGTTAGCAAGGGAGCTATACCACTACCATTTTTAATGACTTTGGTATGTCGCGGTCGGGGATCGAACCCGGGGCCTCCCGTACCTGGAGCCGACGCTCTACCGATTGCGCTACCAGGTCCGGTAAGACAGCTACGTACTAAACAACATGTGTATTAATATAACTGCATATAACTTATCTATAAGTTATAATGGTAATACTACGTTTCACGTTGTTGTAAAGAAGCATTATCAAATGATATTATCAAGGCTTTTCCCAAAATAGTGATGTATTTCTACTTTGCACTGGAGACAAATAACTTGATTCTAATAATTACATCGTTTAAGCGGTATTCGAAATTGTTAGTTACGTGTATTTACATATTGTCAAAGAAGACAAAGAACAACAGTCTAAGAGTCAGTCAAAAGAAAACACACATATTGTGTCAAGTTGTATTTATTTATAGCCATTTTTTTCCCCTACGACATACGAAAACAAACATAATGTAATTGCCTGCCTATTTTATAGTATGCCCCGTGGGTCATTACGGAACAAACTGTTCCGAAAAATGTGGCCACTGTATTGGAGAGCCCAACAACTGCTCGATTATTGACGGAACATGCCCGGTTGGTTGCGCTCCAGGGTATGATTATGTTGGAAGCAAAGCATGTAAAATTGGTAATGCATTTGACAATAATTCTCCTGAAATAATATAAAAGAATGGTTCATTGCCTTTCTTTTATGCTTTCATTTCTTTTTTCAACTTGATTCGCTTAGATTCGTTAATACTTTATCAAGCATTTGTTTTCATGCTGGTTTAGGACTAATATAATTACAAATCCTTTTAATTATATGTGTTGGATATTTTCCGTATATATGTCGTGCACGTTTGAAACGGAGCAATGATAAATTTGAAGTCTAGGACAATATAAATAGTCGTTTTGTTTTTATATGTGAAATGCGAATTGGTCGAGAAAGATGTGATCTCTGCATGTACGAAAACAGTAAGTTATTCGGTCTTACAGAATCGAGGTTTACTTATGTTCACATTCCTTAATGTACATGTATTATGCACAAATATATTGTTACGTCTTTAACGTATTTGATACATGAGTTTAGTTTTTTTAGGTTTTGTCTTTAAAAAAAGCTTTTCAGTCTTCTTAAACTTTAAATCCAACGATTACCATGCTGTCATATTGTTCAAAGTTTATTAACAACATGTGAACAATTAAAATCACATAACTTGTTTGTTTGTTTATTGGGTTTATCATCCCACCAACTGTATTTCAGTTATCTGGAGACGGTGTCCACTTGAAGCAGATATAGTGCTGCCTTCACTGTTTATAGCAAGCTTCATTACCTAGCATGATGCCACACCCAGTAACATTACCATGACACCGGGCTAACCAGTCGTGGAACTATCTTTATATTTGCTTGAGCGTTAGCAAGGGAACTATAACACTACCATTTTAACGACTTTGGTATGTCGCGGCCCGGAATCGAACCCGGGACCTCCCGTACCTGGATTTCACGCTCTTCTCACATAACTTGTATTACATTTTTTACATTTACAAGATTTAAGGTGCAACAAGAAACAGATTGTGTGTGTTTTTTTTCAGCCTGTAATGATGGGTTATACGGTTTTAACTGTAATGAAACGTGCGGTAACTGTAGTCATGCTAGTACGTGCACTAAAACAGATGGAATGTGTCCGACTATGTGTGATCCTGGATATAATTATACTTCAGACAAGACGTGTAAAACAGGTACATTCTATAATGATTGCAATTTTTTTTATGTTTTATTGATAAACACAATTTGTATTGTTTAATATATTTTCTGTAATTTTGTGCAGTTGGGTCGTACTTAAAAAACAATGGATGGTGTTTTGCATCATGACAATGGCTGTATGCACATTGTACATTTATAATTTGGCTTGAAAGATACACGGTAAGACATCCCATATACAGTTTTGTGAAGAAATAATCGAAGTGTGAAGAATATATATAACTTGTGTTCCATATTCAGACCACTTTTCTTTTTTAACGATGTGCGTTTCGATAAGTAGTTTGCCGCCTGTAGTTGAGTTCTTGCTTGAATATATATACATTACCAACGATAACTTATCCCATCATTAATTAGTATGCAAACCCGGATATTACGGCATCAACTGCTTAGGAGCATGTGGTCATTGTATGGGCGGTATCTCCAATTGCTCAGTTATAGACGGAACATGCCCAGGTGGTTGTGCTTCAGGGTATGATTATGCTGCCAACAAGACGTGTAAAACAGGTAAGCCATTCATTGGTGTCTATCAGATAGGTGTATCGTGCATAAATATAGCTTTGTTTTGAAAGCGTAAAGAAGAGACATGCTCTGTCATTTGGACGACTGCATATAGGTTATTATTATGTGTGAGATTTTTTGCATAAACAATTGTACTTTATCTTTTTAAAATAATGTTATGTTATGTCTGTAAAATAGTATTGTCTGTATAATCTGTATCATTTATCAGTAAAATTGTAATAATCTTATTAGTTTGTAATAATAATTAATATAAAATTTGATTTTTAGAATGTGAACATGGACGTTACGGTTCCAACTGCTCACAAACCTGCGGTCATTGTCTTCTCGGTACCACAAATTGTTCGCGTATCAACGGGACATGTGTGACTGGGTGTGCACCGGGATATAATTATACAGCGGCCATGACATGTGATTTAGGTTTGCTGACATAAAGAATATTATTTTTTGCCGGTAAAATACAGCAGATTAAGCATAAATATGGTAAGGTGTCGGTCGTGTCACTTCTCTATGCAAACTTCATTTTCTGAACAGAGTAGCTGTTAACACTTCCTTTTAAAAGTTTACATTTTCTGTCTCTATATTTCCTCATATATTTTAGTATTCTCCACCAGGGTAACGATGATAATCAGATAGTGATGCATTAGATCTTGTGTGTTTTTGTGAACGTGCTTGTTACACAGTTGAATGTATTTCTAAACAGAATGTGAGCCCGGGACATATGGGCAGAACTGCTTCTATGAATGTGCGCCTTGTAGCGACGGGTCCTTGAATTGCTCTAAGATAAACGGGATGTGCGATCAAAGACAGTGTCTTGAAGGGTACACGGGCGATGCATGCCAAGAAGGTACATGCATTTTGTAAACATTAATTGGTAGAGAAATTATCAATGCTAATGTTTGTCCATCGTATGACAGCAGTAAAGTCTACACATGTAAGTATAAGCTCGTATCGATCTTCGGTCCGACGCGAGAACGTGTTACAATTCAAACTTAATTTAAAGCATATAAAAATAACTACAATGTATTTTAAAACAATGCATGCTAAAGATTATAAAATATATCTAGCACATAATTTAAACACAATTTCATGTAGACAAATCAGACATTTATGTTGCTTCTTTTAGCACTAAATTGGCAAAGTTTTTTTTCCATTCTAAATCATTACATTGAGCCAAGTATGCAACGAATTATTATGTCTGTTGTATAATATATCAAAGTATGGGTTTCTAGATCTGTCTTACTACTATCTCGTAGCCCTTTAATAAAATTTAGAGAACGGATGTTCTCTTTGACAGTCTACGGTATTTAATATGTATCAGTGGTTATTTCTTTGTAGTAAATTTGATGAAAGAACATGATAAATAATTGTAGAAACAATTACGGTATTACATGCATATGTAAACTTGTTTTCATTACGTAACTATTTAACATTGATTACGTATTAAAATATAAATGTTAGGAAAATGTTTGATTCTCTCGTTTGTTTAGATTTATAAGTGAAATAATAGTTGTGTTACATTGTATAGATATATCTGACGTCACAAAGACTATTGTTGGAGCAGTTATTGGGACTGCTCTACTCGTGGTAACTGTCATTGTTCTGGTAGTAATTCTGAAACGCCGAGGATGTCTACCTAAAAGGTATGAAGATGGAGATGCTAAAATGCAGATTGCTTGATTTACACCACTGCATCCGGTATAATCAAAAGGCGTATATTTAAGCACATGTTAACCATACAAAGCAATATGCATTTACTATAAATATAATCGGTAATTGTAAGAAAGTATTGTCTACAAAATCAAAAAACAACAACATACATATACACTTTTTTATAAATTTAATATATTTCTTTTTGCAGTATTGTTTTTCTTTTAGTTTTAAAACCTATATTTGCAAAATGGTATTATTAGAAATGTATCGTATTTATGACACTGAATGCAGCAAAACAGAGGGAACACATTGCGCGTCAGATTCCGTGTTCGTTAGTTTAGAAAAGCAGGCAAAGGAAAGAGACAAACCAACGAAGAATTCAGGGAAGGTCGAGACGTGTGGAGTGCAAAATACTTCCCATGGTATGTTTAAATAACAATGTCCTGAGAATTTAATTTACCAACATATGAAGTATGGTTTCAGCTAAATGTTTGCAAAACGTAATCTTGAACTAAACAAGTCGTGTAAAAGTCATGCGTCTTAAAATATTACCCTGTACTTCTTTATTCATACACATATACATGTATGTAATGGCAGTATTAAACGACCAGGGAAAATGTGGTTATTTTCCATATGATTACACTGTACTGATTTATGAACATTCAGCATGACAGAGTCCAGATATTGTTGCTAGAGAATAGCCCCAGACAATTATTTACGATGAACCACTAACATAGGAAGGCATACAAGAACAAGTTCTACCTGTTGATAAACATTGAAACATTTAGATACACTTTCTACGACATCTGATTTTTTGTACAGTTTGTTGATCTAAAAATATTCAAAAACGTTTGTTTTTTTTAAGTATTCGCCTTTGTTTTTCCACAAAAAGCCTACCTGTTCCAACAAAATTGCAGAAAATATGTACAATGCAAAATATTAAAGGAGTCTGTTGATATGTCCTCTTGATATAATTTACATCCTGTAAACTCTCTAGAATACTTTGTATTCAACAACGGTGATCACGTGGTGACAAACAGAATCAACATTCGGGATCTCTGGGACTACATTACCAGCAAACGAGCAAATGATTTCCAGGAACTATTTGAGGATTTTCAGGTTTGTTGTTTTAGTCAGTGGATTCATTATATTTATTACAAGTAATTCATATTCCTCTTTTTAACAGTAAAGAATGTTGTAATCTTTTTTTTTGGCACTCGTAATATCCAATTAAATATTTGTTATATGCAGTGTTTAATATGATATTTCTTGTAGGTATTTTATCAGTATTTGTACTAGAATGAGTACCTTTAAGCTACATGTCAAAAAGGTTAATAGTCTAGAAATGTTAATAGTCTGCAAATAGATTCCGTTCTGTTGCAGGCGGTGCCCGCTGGATGTCAATTTGAATGTTCTGTTGCCACACGCGAAGAAAACAAAGGAAAAAATAAATATCGCAACATATACCCTTGTAAGTTTTCACTCAATTTAATTTCATCTCAACATATTTTAACAATAAAGAATACATCGCTAAGACCAACTACGGCATTTTTTAAACATGTGACACATTTAATACAGGTATGACATTACCGGTAGAGATTGTATTATTCGGGTAAGTGTAAATTTGATGTTTAATGGAATTATATTTAACGCGGTTAACCTTGAAGATTAGTATATTTATATGACTAATTCTCAACATAACTAACCAGTTGCAATTTCTGCAATAAATGTCATCCGTTTGTGATCGTTCTAATAGACTATCAAAGAACCATTAATGAAGGAAGACATTCTTAATAAAATGTTTGTACTTGTACATTACACGTTCTTTTGAGTTATCATTGTATGAACTAGTCCTTCTTATTTAGCATTATTACAATTAAATTCATATTGGTGCAACTCTTTCTCTCATACCTTTACATAGAGTATACCAAACACCTTTATGCAAATGTACATGTAAGAAACCAAACATATTCACTCTAGCATATATCTACAGGTGATACAATGTACCTTTATGTCGTATATATCATTGCTTTTCACTTTTTGTTTCATTTTGATTTTGCATTGTGGTGTCTAAAGTTGATCATAAAGTAGCGTATACATTTGTTAACAAAAAAAAGCTTTCTCTTTCGAATATTCCAGCCTCATTAACCGACACAAAGTCGCTTGCCCGCTACAAACATACCATGCTTTTCACAACACTTGAGTGACGTATTACGTTATGAAATAGCATATAAAGTAAAGTCTGCATGTATGCTGTGTTTGTTTCAGATGACCACTGTCGGGTGAAGCTAAAGGTTCCAGAACGACAGTCGGACTATATTAACGCTTCACATGTAGATGTAAGTTTGCTTATTTGAATTGCAAAAACATGTGTCATTTCATTATTTAAACTACTTGCAATCATTAACCATGCACTCGTGTACTTTGTAAGAACTTCTATATCATGATATTGATTGTCCTAAATTTGAATATTGTGTCAATTATATTAGCCACCTTTCTGTCCTACGTCCAAACTAATAATGACGACACATTTTTGTTTATCTTTAAATGAACACAGTGCAGCATAACTTCTACTGGAAACAAAATGTAGTACGTGATAGCATCATCTAACACTCACATTGTTTCTGTACTTGCTTCTCATATCACTTGGCTTACAATGTGAGGCATGTGAATCTATTAATGTATTACTGTCTGCCTATAATTGTCTATTTCAGGGTTATAAAAGAATTCAGAAATTTATTGCTGCTCAAGGTAAATATTTTGATATGAACAAGAAGAATATAAACGTTATCTTGTAATCTGTAATGTTTCTGACATTTAACAGTAAAAGATTATATTGTGTCATGTAATGTGCGTAAAATGAGTTGTTAGTGACAGATACTCACGATAGTCTCCAACTAATATTACATATATCTCAACTCAATTAGTATTCATAGTACTACCACCCGACTATATTCATATAAAAATAACAACCGCAAATCAGCACCACGGCCTTAAAGCAAAGAAAATGAACTATACCTTAAATCAAATCTTCCAAGCACTGTATATGATAATTAAACTCAATACGACCTCCAACGACCGCAATAACCAGGATAATAATATATTATAAAACATTGACAGGTCCCCGGTTAGGCACAATTGAAGATTTCTGGTTGATGGTTTGGCAACAGAATGTCCGAAAGGTTGTGATGCTGACCAACATTGTTGAAATGGGCAAGGCAGGTGTCACTTTTTTAATAATAAGTATACAAGCATTTGTATCAATGTCCATGAATGGCGTTAATGAGTTTGCTTTTTGAATCTTTTGTCATCAGAATATCTCTCCGATACCTAATATAATTAATCATGCTTTTGAGGCTATCAATTCTACATCTGATCATTGCCTGTTGTATATATTATTGTTAACATATATTGATTCTGGTTATTCAAAAACAAATTTTAGTGTAATTTTATCGAAATTTGTAAACGCATGTTTAGCGTCTAATTCTATATGTGCACATTGATACAAAGCTGTACGATTTTCTCAATAATATGTTATTTATTACTAAGTTATAATGCTGACATGCTTACCTTATAAAATATTTTTAAAATAATTATGCTTTTGATTAGAAAAATGCTTATCCCTATCCCATACGTTTTTTCTGTTCGTCAGGATAAATGCGAACAGTACTGGTCGGACGTAGGTACCAGTGTTAAGTACGGAGGCATTCATGTCACACTGAAGGCAACGACAGAGAAAGGCGACTTTATAATCAGAAAATTAGAGCTGAGCATGGTGAGTACATGTAGTCGCATGGATTGAATTAGAAATGGTTCATCTGTATTGTATGTTGTTTATTTAAATAACTAAGTTATAAGATGTAATAAATAATGATACATTGTTCAGCAATCACCACGGCCTATTACCATTGTGCGCGCAGTAATTTTTGATATTTGTGTATTCCGTGTACGTATGGGTAATACTGACTTTTCCTTAGTTGCATATAGCGCATTTTATTCGGACCCTTACACGGATTTTAAACACCGAAAATCAAGCCTAGTTTTTATATTGTTAAAAACTGATATTTCCAAAATAATATAAATACAGCGATGACACACAGTTTAAAACGCTGCAAAAATATTCCTTAAGACAAACGAGCCCTAATGATCTCATCTAAAGAAAACAAGTTTTGTTTTCAAGTTGCTGATTTTTTAGATTCATATTATATATTTCTTGCTTTTCAAAGTGTTTCGTTGATAACTTTTATTTTCTCTTTTAAAAGACACACCGCAATAAAGAATGTTAGACCAATAAAATAACTTTCTTTAGGTTTAGTTATTTCTGCTTCCAAATTATATGTATTTATAAAAAACAACAACAACAACAAAACAATAAATCTTCCGTGTTCTAAGCATGTTATAATAATATTGTAAAACGGCTGATTGTATCGATATAAAAAGGATATATGATACCAAAACGAGTAATGCAATATCTACACTTTTCCCAGTTTTAACTTTATATTAATATTACTCGACATAGAAACACATACAAATATATCCTCAATAATATTTTAGTAGGTCACGATCTTCGAAATCAAAATGAACATTTGCCATACATTTAGTTAAACATCTACTTTTTCAGCCTTTTAGGACGTGATGCGCTTTTGTAAACATATATAGTCATAAAAGTTTACATGCATGCATACTTTCTACATGTTTTAATTATGGATGCTAAATCTAAATGGCTTAAGTTGACAGCAAACTAATGCTAATGTTGGTGATATAGTTCAAACACTTTATATTGTCAACCTGATCAAGCGCACAGACACGCATCGCGACTCATATTTTGTTTGTAATGCCACCATGAACATATATTCTTTACTTGGTAAAACACCTCTTAAATAACAGTATCGTATGTCTTCAATTCGTCAATTAAATGTGGACTTACTTTGAATAGATTCATTGACATTTATTATATGGATTGTCATCGTATTTACTATTTAATCGGGATATATGTTTTATCTGAAACGTTCACTATCCATGCAAACATTTAAACAATCGCATACAGGGATGCACATTAATTGTTAAAGGTCTTTTTCAATAATTTCTCTCAAATTAAAGTTAAGCGGTTATTTCTAAATGCGATTTTTTATTACAAGAAATGCTTCTGTGCAAATGTACTTCTTAAAGAAGCAAACGCCGTTAACCTAATCTGCCAAATAAGCGTGAGCATCTTTGATAATGTCAGTAGTTTGTTGTACCCCCTTGCACATGTTTCGATCTTTCAACTGATTCTTCTTACATGTCTAGGAGAATGAAAAGTTGAGACGTGTTGACCACTTTCACTTCAAGTCTTGGCCTGACAAAGATGTGCCAGATAGTACCTGGTGTCTTGTCAATTTCTGGAGGGTCGTCATGGACAAGGACCAGGGCAAATCTCCCATCGTGGTACATTGCAGGTATAACATTTGAGCATTTATGGAAGCAACGTGTTGTCTGTATCGTACGTACATAGACCTTTTTACTACTTACAGGTATTTGAAATATATTCAAACCTAAAGATATTATAACCTCTTATTTTGGAGGAGGTCATTATCAAGGAAAACACAATCTTCTATTTATGGGATATGCATGTAAATTAAAATAATTTCTGTTATATGTTGCATTGATTTATTTATCAGTTTGGCTTAAACTCAGATACATGTAATCAGTGTTTTATCCGTTTTCTGGACAGTTGACAAGGATAGAGCCTAGCGGAATTATGACGCCGAGATTTGACTATTTGCAATGAACAACTATTGTACTAATTATGGTGATGTTAGGAAATTTCCAAAATTAATTTTAAGAAAACTGTATTTGTGCCGCTACTTTCTAGTGGGAGATCAGACGTTGGAGATATCATACTCACTATACCACGAAGGTTCCGAAATGGGACTAAACTCTCGTGTTGCTTACTGGCACACGATGACCAACATGCTTGATGTAATGATAATTTCACCTGTAGCTTAGTCAGTCTAAAGGGAATACATCGCGTGAGCTTTTGCTAGTTGGTCTGGTTTATCCATATTATGTGCTTGTTTTTCATGTTACGATGAGACACGTTTGGAATCCTCATTAGTATTCATGACTGATGGTCGCCGAGATAATAAATAAATGTCCACGTATTTCCTAATATTTCCTCACACGACAAGATGAATTCAAAAGTAAAATTGTATAATAAGTTTAATTTAATCATTTAAATCCAGTGTTGAAATTAATAATTACCTACTAGGTTTTACAAAGAAAGGAGGCAACTTTTTTCGCGTGATGCATTTTAAGTAGGTATCGCACAGTCCAGGTATGATTGCACAATAAAGGCAAAATACGCAACAGCGAAAAACAACATAAAACATATAATAGAAAAAGATATAAACAAATTGACAACGCACTCATTTTGGTGTTTTAAAACTAAACTGAACATAGTTTGCTTTCAAAGAATATGCGGTTTTATAGATTGCAAACTGTCTCTCGCAGTAGATAAACATTTGCCAAATCCCCACCCCCAACTACATGTACTTAAGTCTAGCATATCTTCGAAATTGACTCAAACAGTAAGTTTACTTTTAGATAGCCATATTTTTCGTGACCCCTTTATTTATTAAAACGTAATCAGAAAAACAAAGTGTTTCATTTTCATCTTGGTATTTCGGTTCCTTATTGGAAATTATTAAATTATTTGTCAGTTGCTAATCTCGAACTCGTGTTTGTGGAAATATAAAGGTCCTTTTTATTTTACGTGGATGCTTTCTTAGAACAAGTTATTTATTTTCACAATAAAATAATGTAATCCTAGGGATTTATGTCGCTGCAGATTAGAAGTGAATTGTTAATGTTTGCTATTTGAATACACGAACAATGCTTGATTTCTGTTCATTGTTGATCGTTCGTTGTTGTTTACTAACATGCGTTTTTTTTGTTTAGCAAAAAAATACAAATAACAAAACACTGAACTATTTTGCAGATGCGTAAAAATATCATACACTGCTTAAGCACTTCAGATTGTCAAATTGAGACCGTCTATATTACTTGACATGACAATTAGGAAAAGACAAAGTACTTATTTATTAATCCAAATATTTAATATGCATATGACAAAACAACTTCTGGCAGAAAAGATAACTGTAATGTATACTGGTCGAGTTGTATGAACTTTCTTTCTAGACCTAACACATTTGTGAACTGAAATGTGTACGTCTAACATTCTGATTTAAGGTAGAAATATTTAATCAATAAGTCAACACACAATTATTCTTATGCACGTATAAAGTTAATGTATGAGCAAAACCTGTTTATAATTTACAACTCCAATTGTTTATTATTGGGGTTTTTTTCCATGCCAAACGTGTGTTGTTTAATTAGTAATAGTCGGCACATGTTCCCGGAATAACAAAACAAACAAACTGTTTTCTGCCTTATGTATTTATAGTGCTGGCATTGGTCGAACTGGGACATTTATTGCCCTCGACTATCTGTACAATCAAGCTGTGACCGAGGGTAGTGTGAGGCCTGTAGACGTTTTAGAAACTCTCCGGAGACAACGGATAAACCTGGTACAGACCAAAGTAGGTGATAAGTCGACATTCAAAAGGAAGATATTTTTATTTATTATGCGCATTTGTCTGTTTAACCTGAAAGTCTAAACAATATTTAAAATAATTGAAATGAGCAGACTTACGATGATGGTAAGACGTACACGCTTATTCATTAGTTTGTTTTGTTAAAACATCAAAACTTGTTATATAATATATACCAATATAAATACTTGTTTCCATTTGTATTGCTGTTTGAAACAGTTAATTCAAAACATAGAACTAAAAGCAGTCGTTAAACGCTCTTCTGGTAGAAGGAACCAGCCAGCTATCTGCAGCATGTAAATTCTGATTTTATTGTGATATCTGCAGTACCAGTACGCATACCTACATGAGGCGCTGGCAGAAGCACTCTTGATTGGCACACATTTCTACTGGGCAAACCAATTGCCCTCGGTGTGTAAATTCTTCAATGGATGTAATCCTGAAGCCACTGCAACCAGGGCTCAAGAACAGTTCAAGGTATTGTTTACAGTTCAATACAAATATACCTAATTCATGCATACAACCATGCATACATGTCAGTACATACGTGCTTTGTCGTCACATCTTGTAGTCCAACCGTTCAGAAGCGATGCAAATTTATTCAAGTTCATGATAGTACAGTTACTGAAGTTTTCCAGATTATTGTTTGTTTATTGGTTTTATCGCACAAACAACAGTACGCCAGTTACCTGGAGACAGTGTCCACTTGAAGTATATATTATTATGCCTTTCTGTGTATGGCATGCTGTGAACACCTGGCTTGATTTAACACCCAGTCAAATTTTCCTGACACCTGACCAAGCAGTCGTGGAACTACCCAAATGTTATCTTGATCGTTGGCAAGGGATCTATATCTCTACCATTTTATGACGTTGGCATATCACGGCCAACTGCGCTACCAGGTTTGGTATCCTTAAAGATTAACAAAAAATGCATTATATAATATAGCTGATTTGCGAGTACATATCATCAACCGACGATCAGCAGCAAGCACCATCAGCAACAGCAGCAGTAGCATCAGCTGAGAACATTTATGAAGAACCCGAGGTTCCTATGGCTGAACCTGAGTATGGGAATATTTCAACTCCACAGTCTGAAAGTAAGTGGTTCACACAATATGTCCAATATATATAACAATGAGTATATGCTTTTATATTAGTTACACATTATGTTGGCTTAAAGTTGACACGTTGATACAGCTTTCGACTTTAAACACCTCTTATTTGATCGACGCGGATATTTCGGTTTTATCTGTTACTTAAGACTTTTTAATTTAACTGTGTCCCAGAGTTGTTTAAATGATTATGCCGCGAAGGGTTGTCTAAACGTCTGCTCTCAAAATGCTTTATGTGCAGGTCAGAAAAGTCAAATTATTGAAACAATATATATGAAGATAAACAACATGTCCTACTCAAGACCAGTGACATCACAAAACGACAGAAGCTGAGATGTTTTTGGTTGACTTAACCAACAATCAAAGTCGACTAATTATCACATTTAGTTTCAGAGTATCGACCCAAGACTAAAGATAGAAATTCAGCTTGCATGCAGCAAATGAATGCCATCTACCTGCCGGTAAGGTAAACCAATCTGATGGAGCTGCATGCGCACACACACATATACACACACACACACACACCCACTCACATTCATGTGTTTGCTTTTGAACTGGAACTTAGTATATAACCACTTTAAACGGGGACTTCTTTAATTTTGTTTCTTTTGTGATAAATTGCAATACAGGTGATAAAAGGAAAATATGTATTTGGCAGACATTATTTTTGTTTTAAAATGTTTAATTTTAAACAATGCGATTTATGTACAGCTCAATTGGCAACACACATTTAAATGTAACCCCTCACAATAGGGACGCCTAAATTATTTGTATCTGATTGTTCATTTTCTTTTTGTCGTTTAATTGTTTTTGCTTTTTGGATGACGATGCAGGCCATAAAATGTATACGGTAAAAGTTTCGGTTCATGAATGATATAACAGATTGATTTTATGTCATATAAATTACCTAGATAGAGTTAGAATACCGTCTAACTTACAGCCACAGAGGTATTAGTGCAGCAAAATAACGACATGAAGTTATTATGCCTTATAATATGTCGAAGAAGAGTTATTAGACAGTATAAATTACCGTAATGGAGTTTTAGACCGTATACATTGCCGACATGGAGAAATACGGTCATATACATTACCGACATGGCGTTATAAGACGATATTTACTTCCTTGATGACGATTAAATTTCACACCGTATACATTACCGACTTGACTATCTAAATAACCGACACACAATGGAGTTATTAGGCCGATATAGAATTATTAAACAAAATTACTGTATAAAGACATATTAGGCCATATTAGTTATCGATAAATTAAATTTAATTATTAGGCCGTATCAAGTGCCGTCATTAAATCGTAATATTTGTCGATGCAGAGATTTTCGGTTGTGTATGTGTTTAAGTATAACACTCATTTGCTATTTCATCCCATTGATTGCATAACTTAATTTATGAAAACGTATAACCCCAGTATAATAATACTAGAGTACTCACAGTCACGTAAATCGTAAGCTTCATCTGCAAGGGCCTCACATGTAGCAATAGCGTTTTACGCACTGCCTACTATATACGAATACGGGACCACAAACAACCTAGCCATTCTTAAGTCCAGTATAAATTACTAAGAACAATATTATAACGAGTTGAATAAGCAATTCACATTTCATGTCTTATTACATCTAAACGACCTTCCAGCCTTTTACTGAACGTCTTTACAACCGCCCAACCTTCCTCAAAATCAGTCTGTCTAGCTCAACGTGTAAACAGTGAACAAGAAAAGCATTGATGCGAAGCATCAAAAGGCGACGCAACAATAAAAAAATAAAAATTTAGATATGACTGATTAAAATTAATACGTAAACATTAAAAGCACAGGAATAATTTAATTCTGGTATATAAGGCTACTTATATGTACAATCCTAAACAAGGGACAAACATGTCTTCATTAACAAGTATAACCGTCAGATGTACATTAATGTTTACAAATTTAAAAGTAAAAATACCTCGTTTGCTTGGAAGTTACAAACAAAGAATAAACACAAATGAATATAAATATTAAAAGAACACCATTTACCGAATTAGGACCAGTGTGTTGTGAACACTTTTAAAGCGTCGCCAATAACGGATCAATGATCCTAATCAATAATAAAAAATAATTAACATTTGTTATTGATCAATAATTTTTGTCTGTTTTAATGTTTCGTTTTTTATATTTATTGTAAAAATAAAGAAGAAAGAAATCACAGATTTTGTTTTCGACTACGACGGGATTCGATCTCTGGAGACCGTTAACATCAGAACAAGTCCTTAACCACTACGCTTTTCCACGATTGTCATCTGTGTTCAAGATGATATTTTGTATAACGTGCCACTACAGACGCTATCAATATATTTTGAGAAATAGAGAAAATAGTAAATTTTATACGAATGACCAATAGTTTTCATAAGATTTATAATCATATTTATACAAAGAACAACTTTACCTATAATACAAAACTGCATACTCGCTATAGTTATAATAAAAAAATAACGACATTTACCGAAATAGGACCCGTACGTTGGGAATGTGTAAATCGCGAAACTTCCGTATTTCGGAACGTCTTGTCCATTTTCCCTCGATCATACTCTAGCTAGAACGAAAATGTCCGAGGACATCCGCTCGCATGTGCATTTTTTTTTACCATTCCATATATAGGCCAATGAATGTCCAGGTACTTGGCAAAAGTGGCTGCGTTTCTAAAAAAATAGCTTCACTGCTCTACACATCTACTGACCAATCATATGAAGTACAGGGTCTTTTTTAAGATTAACATACACATTAATTATCTTACAATAAGCAATATATTATTTATGGTATGATTACCGTACAGCTTATCACGAAACAAAAAACAAGAACGTTTGATCTAACCCGCGCACACCGCAAGGCATAAGGTTTGATTATAACTATTATGAATAAAATATACCACATCTATCAATCCTTACTGGTTCTAAAACATACACCAGTGAATTGAAAGAAACAATATTAGACAACATCCAAGGTGTAACAAGACGAAAGTCTATGGATTAAGAGCTTCTTTAGTATTATACTTCCACCTCACAATGAGCGGGAAATAAAACATTGAACTTCGTATCTACCTATATATTTGCTGTTGTTGTAAAACATGGAACCATCAAACAACTGTACTAGTATAGATCTTATAAAAATAAGCTGTAAAACATGACATATGTCAATACTAATTTTATAATCACACAAGATATTCATGTTGATTTTAAGATGATTTCGTACATATGAAGGACACTTTATGGATTACATATACCTGTTTATTAAAGAACGACCTTCTTAAAAATTATCATATTCTACTATACTTGTACTGGCCTGTACTTTAGTGCAATTTACTTAACTGTCTACGATTTTTTAAAGAACTCTATTTTAATGGCAAGTTTTGCATTAGTTAAATTAAATAACAAAAACGAAACATTTCAAAAACAAAGTGTACGCAAAGTGGCAGAGATGATAAGGCAAAATATGACAAAAATTATCACTATCATTTAAATTATCAATATAAACTTTTGCTTCATCCCAAATGAGTTCTGAAATCTGAAGTGTTATCAATATCATTCTACTATTACATTATACTTTAAAACACAAAAAACCTTATCAGGTTTTAAGACAGACAGCAAAATAAGAACATATAGAAAATATGACCTTAAAGTGAGTGATTTTGCCAACTACGTATGTTACATATGAGAACATTAAAATCAACAATAAGGCAGAATGGTTGAGTCAAAACTTAGATTCGGCTTTCTATACTGAAGCCTTATTACGAAGCATCTCCACTTTACGCATTTACCGTAACCAGACATCTATTTACACGTACTTGTGGGATTAGGGGAGCTTAAACGGTTAGATAATGACCAGCCACAATGACGCAGGTCGCTTAGAATAGACCAGTTACCCAGGTATCACGTGACACGGCAAATTGGAAACGAGGTCATACGTGACAGGTCCTCATTATAGAAAATTGGACGACATCGACAATTATCAGTCGCTTTCTTTAGAGGAAATGCTTTGAAAGTAAAATATTTAAAAAATATTTACTCAGGGAACATAAACATTAAGTATAACGGGTCAAGGTTTCCTTTGTTTATCGGATTAATGCGATATTCTGTCGTTTAAATGACAATTAAAACTGTGCAATGTGCCTTATACTGACACCTGTATAGCGATATAGTGCTAGTATAGATTGTTTTTATGTGTATGTAAAAACATGTTTTTGTTTGAATTTGTGTCTCTGTTCAATTGAGAGGCAACTGTATGCAAAATAAAACAGACATTTTTTTTTATGTCTGATTTCTATTTAGAACCATTTTACTCGCAGTGTTCAAGGCCCGAAAAGTTTTATGCGAAAGTTGACAACAAGATACGCTTTGTTCAGTGATAAACACGATAAATCAAACTATTTGGGCGGTGTAAAATTTTCCCTGTAAGCGACTACAGGTGTGCAAGTTATGATCAACATTATTTCTTATATGTCAAAAGTACAACGCATTAGAAACTGGAAAGAAGGCACGTCTTCAGCTGCAAATAAAGCCCTCTTTTAAAATACAGATTTTACATTGGCACAACTGTTACACCAGAGTCACTAACATCCCATCATAGAAAATATTTTCCCACACATTCAATACATTTAATATGATTTTGCATTTTAACTTATGGTAGATCGTAAACTGAGTTTGAATTTACATGTACCTACTACCGATTACACCACTGTGGTCTGAATATAAAAATCGCTAGTGCGCCATTCTCTCTGAACGCGTGCAGAAGCATCTGAGATGCTGAGTGGCTTGCCACACGAAAAATGTCTCATTCAGTCACTTAAAAAATGAATTTTACTAAAACATTTTTATTGGACATTTCTGTATGTTTTATATCATTTGCTTTATTACTGACAAAAACATTCTAAGCAAACCTTATATGTGGGAAATACTGACGACGTTCCGTCGGAACTGTACGTCGTAACGTCAGAATTGGATCTTCTTCCGTGTTGAGGCTCAATCTTTGTCAGGTTAATTTGTGGATGTATAAATTATTGTCGATGTCTTTTTCGTTTGAATAATTTATCATTGCATTGACGTACAAACACAATACAGAATACACTACACTGTCTAATTGTCGAAAACAATATAAGAACAAAAGTAATTATAAATTCGGCCTGAAATCCTAACCTTTATTTTAGCGATCATTGTCACGTCGAATATTTTTCCATAAAGCTCCGTTTAGAGTTTATTTTAACTCTTGGAAATATAGACCATTTCTATATACCGAACGATACGGGAAAATGTTAACACAACCAACGGTAATGCTGACTGAAGAAAATGAAAACTGCTCGGTATTATCCTAAGCCTTTTCCTTTCCAGAAATGATTGATGTATCCCGAATGTCAGCAATTTAGCATTTTCTTAGAATATGATGATTGCTTTTGCTTTTTTTTTTTTTTTGTTTTGCTTTTGAAATACATCGTAGCGACGAACTATGATCATTATAGCGACGTCGAACTCTTTTGGCGGAGGAAGAGCCAAGACAAATGTCTTGGTAGACTCATCGGCGCCCCGCTGATCAGATGGAAGACCTTCCCTTATTTAGTATCCCGTCCCGAACGGGACTCGAACACAGTCATTGAGAGGCTAAGCAGACAGAAGAGTTACAAATCCGTGACTCTGCCTATGTGTGCGTAAACGGTACATTTACATTTTAGTACAAATAATAAGAATAATCTCTTTAAACATACACAAGGAATGGCGATGAGAATCACTTGAACATATTAAAGATGCAATGATTGTGACATTTGAAATTTGTTTTTGTTATCGGTCGTCTTCTTAAAATGGTTTAATTACAATTTTAATTTTATGGTTTGCTACCTACTTCTGTAAGCAGACGATGATATTTAATTATTCCCGTATTGTTGTTTTTTAAATTTAGACCCCATAAACACATGGCGTTATCTTAATTCAGCATACAAGATATTTGTATCTTTATCACCCAAACTTAAAATGTTTAAGTAATCCTTAGGTCTACTAGCTACAAACGCCGTTAAGCAACATTTATAAGAAATATGTACTTAATAACTATTATGAAAAATTTCAAGATCGGCCGAAAATTGGAAAATGTAACTGTGCAATGTATGCGACAATTAGCCTCGTGTGACAACGTATCTAGACCAAATACCTGAGTCTTTTTCTTTCTCCTTTGCAAGTCACTGTCAATGTGCGACAGTTTTGACCAAAATTATGTTGTTCAAATAAGCAAATGATTTATGGTTATCTGCAAAGATCACGAGAAATGCTATTTATTGATGCCCTACATATATATGAATATTAAACATAAAACCCCACTCGTCAATAAAACATGCATTCCACATCTAAGGCACGCTGCACAGTTAACTATTTTTAAACTGAGAAAACAACGTGACCATTTACTTTTGACATCACACTATTTCATCTGTCGGATTATTCGCTTTGGCGAGGTTAATTCGTTTTAGCATAAATCCCCATCGTGCTTACTCATAGACTTGAAAATAATTAACGTTTAGAGCGAATCATTTCACGAGTTATGCCGACTAAGACTTGTGGTAGTGGTCAGATAGTTTTACTCAGCTTTACATACGAATGAATAAAGAGGTTGTCTTTTCCAAATTCTCTTTTCATAGATAAATATCGGATAACGCCTTTAAAGGCACACAATTTTAAATGAGTTATTAATATTCATGATGTACTTTACAGAGACCTTGAGCTTGTTTATGTTTGTATGCGTGTTGTAACTGCTATGTTAAGATAAATCATACTAATGGATGATCATATACGTTTTAGTTTGTAAGTATGAAAGTATACGTAAGTATATATATATAATTACTATTAAACACTAATAATACACCATTAAAATTACATTATACACATATATAGCCACTATATAGTCATCAATTTACCAAAACGTAGAGACCATTTACTGTAGAAGTAATTCTACACAACTGGCCAATTACCGAAACGGCCGTAAATCCCCGATTCTGCAACGAATGGTCTCGTTATGAATATTGCGGGTAACGTGACTCGTTAATATTAGCCGATTGGGGAAAGGTATAATGTTAACGCAATGCTGCCACAGTCAATAGGTTATTGAATATTGCTAAGCTTGATTTGTCATCAGAGGAATCAGCCTCCTAGTCATTTTAAAATTGATGTTTAAATAATCCCTGTGTGCGGGATTGTAGTGTGATTGCTAGAACAAATAAGTAAGGGAGCAATATTAAATAGCAGTTTTATCGAATCATTTGTCAATAATCTTTTGTAAAACATTTTCATACGAGATTGACAAGTTTTTTTGTAAATTCAACAGTATGTTGTATTGTATGCAAATGTGCGTTAAGCACTTATGTATTGGCGCAATTAAATTTGTTGTCAGGATACATCCTTACTATGTATATTCGTCAATAATGAGAAGCACCATGGAGTTTAAATGATAACATCCTTGTTGATTCATAATTTATTTTCAAATTTAGTTAAACATAAGGTGTATATGGTATATAAAGTATAAGGTAATTCATTTATAAATGTGTAGATTGGCAAGAACACGTTTCCGCCATTACTATAAAACGCCAATGCGTTGCGAGTTGTTGATCATAAAGTGTTTGCATAGAACTACTCAGATTATAAATGTGGTGGTTTTTTTTAATATAATTTAATTTAATATAATGTATAACAGTCATAAGTGTGTATAAATCCTACGCATAAACGGGGACCTAGCGGCTAGTAGAATGTATGCGTTTTTGAAGATAAACGGGGATGATGTATGAGAAATATCGTGTGAAAATAAGGTGTAGTCCTTACCAATGTGGTTAATTGGGGACATGCAGCAATTTCTTCGAACTTCACGTGTTATCCTTCCTTGCCCGTAGCCACGGATTTTAGCAGTAGAACAACCGGGAACGTTCCCAGTTGGTGGATGTCCCCGTTTGGAATGTGTGTATTTATAAAACTGTCCCCGTTTGCAAACAAATACACGCGCAGACATGCACACACACACACGAGCGCGCACACACATTCACACGTTCTTCGATAGTTTTATTGATATCTCCCTACATAAATTGTTTTATTGTGTAAAACGTAGTGCACTGTGGTGTTTTCTGTATGTGTTATGGTTTATCTTCCTTACCCAGACCCTACTTAATATTATTTATGCTTGAATCTTAGAAAAGATAGACAACTTCACTTCGGGTTGAGGGTTATGTCAAATTATAATGTTTGTGTTATGTAAAGGAAATGTACTTTTTCCTTTTTATTTTGTTGTTTTACACAATTGAGTAGTATTTTGATTCTAGAATTATACGGAGGCTAGCACATACATATTGGCTGAGACACCGTCAGATTCCAGCTTGCCATACGTTTGGTCTTTGGTTGAAGAACACAACGTTACCACTATTATCAACCTTACAGAGACCACACATCCATACTATCAGGTACAACAAACCAATGATCTCTTTGCCAATAACCTTGAAGATAAGAATCTTAGATCGACCCAGCTTAACAGTAATATATAGGTTGATCTTTTTAGAATGTTCATTGATTCATATTTAAGAATATTTTGGTGGAAATTATTTGCAAGCAATGCTGACACCACAGCGACCACTACCAATAGGTTAGCATGCGAATAGACAAGTTCGTCATGAACTGATAGTTGATTATCTATTTCGTTTTTTGCCCTCAAAATGTGTGATATAAGTTGTTGTTGTTTTTTTTTAAATAAGCCATCATAAAAATCCCATTACACATGTCTAATTTATATGGTTCGTAATATGTTTTATAGTTTAGTCGGGGCGCCCATGGCGTAGTGGTATAGTAGAGATGTTGTAACTCCACTGATTGCGTAGCCCCCCACCGTGTGGGCTCGAGTAACGTTCGGAGCGAAGGAGTTAATGCACGAAAGGTCTTCCAGCTGGCATGCGGTGCACTAGTGGTTCTACGGGGATATTTGTCTGAGATATTCTTCTACCAAAAACAGCTGGACGTCACTATACTGATCATAAATGGTCGCTGCGTTGTATCTCTAAAAACAAAATATATATTTTAGTTAGTTTGTTCTGTTTGCTTTAAGATCCCACAAACATTATTACCGTTGTTAAGAGACGGTGTCCACAAGTAAGTCGTGGAATTGCCATTATTAGTTGCTTGAATGTTAAAATGGAGGTAAAATCCCTACAATTTAAGCACCCACGGCTACCCCTACAATTTAAGCTCCTTTGACATGTCGAATGCTGGATTCGAACTACCATACCTATGGACGACACTCTACCGATTGCGCTATCAGGTTCAGATAATTTATTTTTTATTTGCAGACATGTTGTGTACTTGGTGCGACTGATGACAAACCTGTTGGCCGGTTTTCTGTCCGTGTTGTGAACGAAAGCAAGCATCGAGATTACGTAAGCAGGTCTATCGTGTACGGGGAAATTGGCAAGGTAAGACTTTAATGTACAATTAAAATTCAAATCAACGAACCGTTCATCAGTCATTTTTTCTCATACACATCCGCAAATTTGTGATATATTTACCGTATATATTGGAACAATCTTGTTAACAATAACATCGCTATCATTGTGATTACGGCATAAAGGCATTGCCCTGCATTGCACCATTTGTTGTAACAATCTGGTTTTAAGAATATCTTACTAACCGTTTCCATTGTTTATACCATACATCATTTACATCATTTACTTATTGTTTTCATAAAGTGTAAATTCAACTTAAATGCATTAGCCGTAACTATTTGTAGTTCACTTAAACGTTTACAAAGTTAAACTGTATTAAGTTTCATTTAAATTTAACTTGGGCACATGTGTTTCAAATTTCTTACATATTAAAGGCATTTGTATTGTCAACAACATTCCATTAGCTGTTATTATTATCCAAAATATATATTTTAATATCTTGATATTATCCATCATGTGTTTTGTTAGTATCCTGATACAGGCTAATCCTTATACATTCATATCTTACTAACTTTTTAAATGCTTTTTAATGGATCTAGTAGTTTTTCTATTAACAATTAGAATTTTTCCTAACATACCGTGTTTGGCGTATTTTATTAATGAAAGTTACATTTTTACAATCTAACAACAGTGAAGCGTGAATACCACTCCTTAGCGTGTTCAAATCCACTCTCCTCTTCCTAGCTCATCTCCATTCCTTCTACCTCTACCATTCTGTACTCCTAAAATATATGGTCTAAACTAGTTGCTCATCCGAACTGAGCTCGCAAATACTTTTTTTAAGATCGTGTTATTTCTACAGTGCACAACTCACGTTTTCCGCCTATATATGGACTTATTCATCAATCACGGTCCAGAATCGTGCCTCTTTATTGCCATTTCACTTGGTTCTCGTGCGTCATAGTATATTTCTTTTTTTTATTATTAGTCCTGTCATTCTTCGTAATTCTTTAAGTTAACCTTTGCACTTAGCTAAATTAAAAGGCACGAGGTTTTTAACTAACCAATTATAACCAATTATTATTTAACTGAAAACTAATTAATATGGTAATATTACATTACACGTGTTATGCTTATTACAGCCAATGTTCTATGACAAGAGGAAACATTCACAAGCTCATTTGTCTCAGCTTTTTTCCAACTTGCCCAACATATCTTATATGAACAATGACTGTTAACTTATGCTTCATTCCGTCTTCCTTTCTAGTCCTATGAAATAAATTTTAATATCGCTGTCAGTGCTTAAATAATACATGAATGCCAAACCTACGTACATGTATTGTTATTTGATTATCCATCTCATTCTTCAAGAAGGACAATACGACTGGCTTCACAGTGAAGATGTTCTCTCTGTCTGATTGGCAACCAGGTGCAAGATGTCCCGATGCCATTGACCCTTTAATGGCGCTTCTGGAGGAGGCCAATAAATGGCATCCATATGTCTCTGAGGCTAAACGCGTGCTCTTCATCTGCGGGTATGTCGCTTTACATATATTAAATCAGCAACGTCATTGTCAATTTCTGTGTCAGTGGCTTGGATGCTTGAGTTAAATTTCTAGCAAACACCACTATCACTTAAAAATGATAATGGAACATAACATCTTAAAATAGGACATCCGTGCATTAAACAGAAAAAAATGCATGCATTAATTATTTATATATGCGTACATAATTAGATCTCTATGTCAGAAGGGTGTGTTTACTCACCCTCTCTATCATAACCTCGATGTACAGGACACTTTTTTAAAGCTTATTAAACTATTGTCGGAGAATCGTGGAGAACTAGATTGTCAAGCGCGCGATAAAATACCCGTGGCGAAATCTGATGAAGAATAATAAAGTATTAATGTTATGATTTAGTAAAAAATAAGTTCATATTTGTATCTTATTTATTTTAAAGTGCTTGGCACTGCGTTAAATTCAATGAATTTGAATTACATTATGCGAACACTACACTTAATAGCAGAACGCCTATGCGTGCATATACTGAGTGTCATTGTTAACAAATTAAACCGTCCAGACAATAGCATCTTTCAATTGTAAATTGCTGTCATATTTAAATTTAAAGGCACTTAGTTGTTATTTATACATTTTAGTAATGGGCGTACGCGGTGTGGCCTGGTGGCGGCCATCTTTAATGAATCTCAGCGTATGCGCAATGAGGAAGGTCATGTAAATATTGTTGAAACCGTCATGATGATGAAAAAGCGAACGGCAGATATCATTACTGAAGTGAGTATATTACAATTACGATATTATGTCAGTATAAGTTTATAGTTTGGTTTCTAGACCACCTCTCACATGAAGAGCATTCTCGAATTTCTCACTCAAAATTACATTATGATATGTTATTTGTTAAATATACCTATAGCATTAGAACTCATTGAAGGAAACACAACATTTTCATTAAAATGTTATTAATAAGACAGTTATTGAAACAAAAGCAGCAAAGTATTGGTGTATATACCTATATCAGGATTCAGAAAATTTAACCTTAATTTCGCTTCTACTGCTGGCAATACTGCTTCTGTTTTTGATGATTAATCATTACAAATTGTACATTTTGCCTTTTTTCAGGAACAATTCCAGTTTCTATACAAGGCCGTGTTCACATATGCGAAGCGCATTGGTTATGTGGTAAATGATGACAAATACCAAAATCTTTAGAAATATTGGTGATGCAAGCAGTGATGTCGTCATTGCTTTGAAAATGAAGACAAATTTTGACAATTAATACCGCTAGTAAAAATGTATCTTGTAATTGTGTTTTAGGCTAACCGACCATTCTTAAATTATACAACATATTGAACATGTGATAACAACAACGTTAAGCGCCGTTAAGCAAGACCTAAAGTTATGGCTATCGTGGCCATATAACATGTATCACGTTTCATAGGATGATGTATTTGTATTTGCTTTTTATGTTAAATTGTGTAAAAATAGTATATTTTGAATTGCATTTTAAATCCGTATTTACAACTTGTTTAAAGACGCTTTAATGTAAATAATTTGGACTACTTTTTGCAGTAGTTATGGTTGTATTCTGTTCTTTTTCGATTAACAGTAACCGTGTATTGCTGAATACATATATGTAAGCAGTGAATAGGTGTATTGAATTTAGATTCGATGAAATTTATCAAATCAGATGAACTGAGATCGTGTATTACATTATTTTGCGGATCATTGCTTAACTACATCTAAATTCATAGTCCCATAAATACCTTTTTATATTTGTGTATGTTTTGCATTTTAATGTAGACTTTAGCACATACGATGTTTTGCCATTTTTTGCCAGAACGACGTATTTTTATTGTTAATTAGAAGACAATGTCTTGAAAAAGCATCATATTGACAAAAGAAAACAAGGCAAAAAGAAATAAACAAATGTAGAGTATCGTTTATCAGAGCTTCGCCGTTCGTGTTGAGTGCTTTCATATTGATACAATGTGTATGTTAAAAAATGACTAAGCTGGTTTAGCCTTTTAAAACATTTGATTTGATCCGATGTCTGCCTTTGTTTTCTTTTTAACTAATATAATTATATATTTACGTTACGGTAAGGAAAGTGTAAAATAGCCTATTAGACACAATGCATTATTTGATATTAACGACATAGCTGTGTTTACATAAGTATATAATTACAATGTAAAATTATATTGTGCAAGTATTGTATATGTAAGACATTGATACAACGAAAACTGTAACATGAAAGGTATTTTCTTTATGATTAATTATGTGTCATATCCACTTGATGAACACAGTTATGCATGTAAAAATACAAATTGTAGCAATATAAATGCATTAAAACCATTAAATTCATATTACTTGAATGGAATACACATTAATTGAACTCAGACTTTTCTCAATATAAACATCATATTGACCTAATACAAGACCTTGTTAGCATGTGTCTGTTTATGAAGGGTGTTTAAAATTTGCACGGCTCCAAAGATTATTCTACTACAGGAATGTTTAATGTTTACAAAGTTCTCCGTGTGTCATTTTACTTTATATTGCGAAATATATAATACTATCATCATCTATATTAATATAGATTTGTTTGCTTTGATCAGCATCCAAAATGACAGTATTTGTCATATTTTCCTAATTTACTGACCTTTTAAATCCATTTTCTGTTTTAACTGTAGTCTAACAGTTAGATGTATTTGTTTACCCGGAATACAGCGTCCCGAACCTGACCCTATCCGTAACTATAGCCACGCATACAAATTCCACATATCTCTGTGTGATCTCACATGGGTGTAAATTGTTGACACCAGATAATTTTCTTAGATTTAGCCGCTTTAAATCTCGTGTGCCTCGACCGTTTTTGCACTAGACGTCCAAATAATTATGTTCGGACGTCTTTCCTATCCAATGCACCGCACGATGTCAGTCGGGACCTGCAGCTCCAAGTCATGCTCCTCTGCTAATTTGAAACTTGGCAACGCATTTTAGCTGAACGCTCTTAGAGTTAGTCATCTGCTGCATTAGTCGTCATATTGATTTAAGCTTTCATTTATCGTGTATCCTTAATTGCATTTTACTTCAAATCAACACTCTACTATACTTGCATCTTTTGTACTGCGATTTCTATTAATCTAATAATAATCTATTAATCTATTAATCCAGTTTAAAAATGTTTGAAAGTTTCCTTTTGAGGAGTTAAATTAGCTTTTATGTGATTTTTGAAATCCCTTATCTGTGTTCACCACTGTATGAATTGCGTTCTGTGTGTGTGTGTGTGTCAATCATTTTATTGATATAAACGATTGTGATTTGTTGACTAACTTCGGTTAGATACGCGAACCCTTGAATAAGCTATCATAGTTTTACCTCTACTTTCTCTTTACATACGTTTTCACCACAGAACGCACTTGGATTATATAAGTTTCATATTTTCACGTTATAAACATGTCGTATTAGTTTACCATGTAATTGTTTCATAATAGATCACTTTATGCTTAGCCAATATTAAACGTCACATACAATTTACCCGTGTGAGGTTATTTATCTCCTGTGTGTAAGTATTATTAACACATTTAATAAGATCTCGGTATATACATATCAAGTTGATGTATAAAACATATGGTAACTCCCACAAAGCAGATTCCTAATTATGGTTGATGTACAATTTAACAGGGCTCGACAAAACAATTTATATAAGGGGTTTTAAGTTAGAACATTTTCAAAATTGGGATTTATCATTTTCCAAATCGAAAACCTAAACTAAATATACCATCCTCTGATAGAAAATTGACGGTTCTGTATGAGTTTGCTATTATATTTAAAAAAAAATGGAATACTGCCATTATTAAACACACTATATATAGTTTTCAATGTATTTCAGTTATATATGTATCAAAGTTTAATGTTACAATGTGAAAAATTGAATGGGATAATATATTTAAGTAGATACACGTCAACACCATCACCTATAGTATGTCCAATTCCAAAATGCAGGAAAAGCAATAACAATGTGAATATACATACAAACAACAAACACGTTTAACTCACAGCGAACTCATCTGGCATATATTAAACCTTTCACTGTTCATAAATTAAAACGTTTAAGGTTCAGGACATGAATAAGCTGGTATTATGGCGTATATGAAATAAACTTCAATATTTTACAATGATATATGGATATATTTGGGTTATTAAATGCAAAACAGCGTGGCTAGTGTATTAAGCACAAATTTGCTCCAATGCTTTTTAAATAAAAAAAAAACACTAAATAACAAATGTAACACGTGTATTTTAGTTTGTTTTTAAAAGTTGAAGTTACTTGCAGCTTTCTTTTGATAAAATCAATACACATCTAAGCCGATAATATTGATGGAATAACAGATGGTGTAAAGAAAAGTATTCTTTTAGAAAACCGCAAAGATTTGCAACTATATATAGTGTGGTTCTAAATTGCATGTATACATGGAAACGTACCCATTGATTTTCTTGCTGTCTCTTTAATTAATCTTGTATAAGTTAAAAGAAAATCAAAACTGATTATACCAAATCATCTTTTATAAAAACGAGTATCCTTGACAACAACATTGACACTGACAAATGAGTAGGAAAATCGTCACCATAGGAACACACATACAAAACTAGTTATACGTTACACCAGTACATGAGCACATGGCGATATCTTGAATATTATGGTCACGTCTGTACCTCTGGGAGTGTCATCCCCTGGTTGTATGAAGTGATAATGAATAAATACTGGCATACATATTACTAATCTTTACTATATCCTGGGTGTACCAACCCAAGCAATGGAATGTTTCTTTGTAGCCTTTTGTTAAAAATATGCAAAAACGGTTAAACAGACGATAAAGAATGGGCAAATCACCTTATGAAATAATGTACATGAGCAATTCTCACACTATAGTCCTGTTTAATAACACTTGTTATCTCCCTTTGAAGAGTTATCGTTCGTTTTGCGTACAACTTCCGGTGAGCAAAAGAACAAACAAGATGGCGTCTGAAAACAATGAAATCGGTGATCTGTGCAAATTTTCAAAAATTATCAGTGCGTGAACTGAAAGACTTTCTTAGCAAAAGAGGGGCGCATGTATCAGGGAATCGTCCGGAACTTATAATACGCGAAAGAAAAGCTTGGTACACGGTAAATTGGACGACGAAGAAGACCGCATCAAACGCGAAGGAGAGTTGTTTGTAACGCCATTCGGGGAGAATCTTACAAAACCTAGCTCTATCTATTTTCAGTTTACAGTTTCCAAATACCGAAATGCAATATAGACATATAGAGCATTGTGTCAACTAAAGGCAAATTGTCGAAGACCATTTTTAGTGAACATGACCTCAGTAGAAATGCATTTTTTTAAATAAAAGATGTTTAACCTGATCTAATTGGGAGCATTCTTAAGTGAATTTCTTCGGTTAGAGATATGATTTTGTTGGAAAAGTGTGGACATATCTTCAGCTAGACACACTGAAAACAGACTTAATTTTTCAGATGTCAATATTTTGTTTGAAAATCCATCTATATGATGTCATTCTGTTTCAGAATACTGTCATGTACATACATTTTAATTGAAAATTAAGAAATACATAATAATAATAATAAATAGTATTGCATTATATGTAACTACATGTATTAAGATTTCTCTCAATATAGTCTCCCTGTGTAGACAAAAATTTAGTCATTACGAATTTTCAGCAGATGAAATCCTAGAGGTAAATTACTTTTCTTCTTTTGTTAATGAAATTCAATTTAAATGTTCTATATCCGATACCTTGTTTTATGTTGATATAAACATTGTTTTCTCCTCTTTCTAATTGACATGATATGACAAATATACAAATGCAGACACAACATGTCAATACATAGTTAACACAATGTTGTTTTGTGAATTTCATCTCTGATGGTTATCACATCATATACGAATTGACATAAAAATTGGGAAGCATGGTCTTGTATATGTCGGGTGCGGGAATAGCCGTACCACTACATTCTCGTACCGGAAATAGTCGAACCATATATGAATTATTTATTCCCATATTAGTGACATAATTGCTGCCAGGCATTGCATTTATCGCACTGTAAAGCGTGCATTCTTGCTGTAACAAAACGGTTGCAATCTACGAATTACAATTTGGCTTGTTTGGAGGGACTGAATTTTCATCAGAATCAGATTCTATATATATCTTATTTGACAAACTGTTGACATAAGACACAACTGCGAAGTGTTCGTAACTTACAAGTTCCCTCGAATCTATGATTGACTAAAATTAATCGTAATTAACTTTGCTCTTAAATTGTCGTCCAATCAGCGGTCATCTTAAACTGACAATTCTTTCATTAATTTTCATGTAATAAGCGGCCACTCAATAAAACCTGAAAGTCAATGTGTCACCGTCAGTTGTTTTTATTGCGGTCATGCACTAGAGGTGTGACTGTTAATGACCTTTTGTGCATATTCGCTGCTGTTATTGTCACGTGATGGTCTTTGTTTCGATTTGCTCGCGTAACCTATTAATCGCAGCCATTGTTTTATACTTGAATAATAATAAATGCATCGATTATTCTTTTATCTTTCGACATTGTCATAGATTATACATTTTCTATAAACAATTAAATCTTTGAGACGCTTTGGAGTTTTGATTATGCCGTGAATGATGCACACACAATTCCCCACCCACTTTTGAAACTTTGTTGACTACGACGAATCTGCACGGTATAGGATTCTCCTCTGTGTATTTCCCTCTAGAATATGCTCTCTCTAGAAAATGCTCTGAACAAAGTCGATCATTCTTCAGATTGCAAGTGGAAATTTGGCTGAGTGTTTTAAGTCGACTTATCTACAGTTTTCTCAGTTTATCATCAGTTGGAAATCTGTGAAAGGTGGCGTCCTTTTGTCAACTCTCACCTGTAATTGCTACACACACAACAATAATGTCTCTTTTTCAGTCGAGTTTAACACCTTTTCTGCCATCGTTGACATTTTTGATTTGCTCTCCACCGGAAATGAAATGCGAACCTCCACGCTAAAGAACGTTTAAGGGAGGCAATTATTCGGGGGAGATAACAGAGGTTATTAAACAGGACTATAGCACTTTTCTAAAGCCAGCTAACATTTATGTTGTTAAATTGGCTTTTTAAATATATAATGACAAAGCTAAGTATATGTTATTTTCCGCTATTGAACTAAAATAGTTTCTTATTAAAGTGAACGCAAACAACACACAAGGAAGAACAAATTGTGTAAGACGTATTTGCACATTTCCAAATTCGACTTAAATATATAAAACACATCCGGTATAATATAGTAAAGCAATATACTAGCAAGCAGTTTTGTTCTTCCACTGAAGTTTTATATTGCACCAGATGCACAATGACTCATATTTCGATCTAATTACATGGTTGTGTATTACGCTTAATTACATAAAATGCGCATTAAACTGACGTGATACCAAGAAGAGTTTGAGTGGTGGAGCCAAAAAGGTAGAACAAGCATAGTTATATACCAGCAACAAATACCGGTTCTGGAAGCGCAATCGGTAGAGCGTCAGCTCCAGGTACGAAAGACCCCGGTTCTATCCCTGGCCGCGACATACGTCGTTAGTCGCTAAAATGCTATTGGTATAGCTCCCTTTGCCAGGTGTCAGAATTGTGTCACTGCGTATGGAATTTAAAAAGGTGTCCAGTGCATGCTATACACATTGACGGTAGCATTATATCTGCTTCAAGTGGACACCGTCTGTAGATACTGAAATAATGTTGGTGGTGCTATAAACATTATTGTTTTAATCGTATGTTCCTGAAACAAATGGAACATTTGAATGCGGTACAAGTCGAGTTATTGAGGAAAGCTGCCACAGGATGCTACACATATAATTAAAATGTTCAAAAACAAATACGCAATTGTACTGATAATAATGCTGACTTTGAAATAAAACAAAGACTTGCTATATAACATAATTATTGGGAAAAGAAATGTTACGTGTTGTTATAAACAGCTTAACGGCGACCAATCAATGTCTTTATCTGTAACAATAAGCATTTTGTCCTGAAATATAATTATGATGCAAAGTGTTTAGTTCATTTGTGCTGATTAACATCATTTCATTTTTTCAACTCTGCCTTTTGCGGTTCTTTATGGTACCTATTGGAGGCCATATTGAATTAAAAATTGGACACTTCACATAGACTGTATCTGTTTTATCGAGTGCATTTCCCATACTCCAGTCTTTGGCGAAGATTTATATTTATAACTTTTCTTCTTTTACCTACAATGTCATTTGTAATCAGCACATGTTTTGTAACAAATTCTGCATTGGTTAGTATTGTTTTGAAACATTTTGATATTAAACAGCATTGATCTTGATCCCGATGTTGTCTAATTTATATTTTATTTGCAGCCCAAATATTATGCATGAAGTCCGTTGATAAAATTGATGCTTATGAAACAACATTTTACCATAAAAACAAAGCTTTGCAGCTTTCTTAGACGCCATCTTCTATAACCAGTCCTCCAACTCTCGCTGACATTGCATCCAATAAGTTCCAAATGTTAGATACAGTACAGTTACAAACTGTGTAGACCAAATTGTGAACTGGTTGTATCTATTCTTGTATCCAATTCTTGTGGATTTACACTGGTTACCAGTAAATAGTCGAATCGACTACAATATTCTGGTGCACACTTTCCGTGCGACCAATGCCACTGCACCAGCCTATATATCTGATATGGTCAATATCCATCAACCTAGCAGACCTTTTTGCTCCGGCGATCAACAATTCCTGGTCACACCTAGGACCAACTCACGCCTTGGGGAACGATCTGTTTATTCTGCTGCCCCGAGGCCATGGAACAGCCTTCATGTTAACATCAGGACCCTTTCAACACCGATAAGCTGTAAGAGGGCTCTGATAACACCCTTTTTATTAATGTTTTTTGCACTAATTTCTGTTATATTTTTATCTAAATGTTTTATTTATCAGTGTTTTTAGTTACACTTTTAAATTGTGTTAGGTGTCTTTAAAAACTCATAAGATAAAGGGACCTAAATATAATAATAATAACAATACTACTACTACTACTACTACTACTACTACTACTACTACTACTACTACTACTACTACTACTAATAATAATAATAATAATAATAATCCATACTGAAATAACATTCAAGAGTTACTATGCATGATCATTATATAATAAAGCGTTCATTCAATACTTTTTATGTTTTGATATCCTTGGCGGTTTAATTACCAGGTCATTACGAGGTCCGGGTCACACGTACGAAATAATTGACAAAATTCATGGCGCATTGTATAACGCATTTTCTATTTCTATTTTTGTGGCGGCCCTCTTTTTAGAATAAGCTACTGTAGTGGATTTTAGCTCCGCTTAGGATCTGAGCTATAGGGAAAGCTCAGAACATTTTCGGATTCAAGCCTGTAGAAAACTATTAAAAACTAATACATTTAGTGTTTATACGGTTGTAGATGAAAAGAAAAGTCAAGCCAAATTCAGAAAGGTTTAAGACTAATTTAATTATCAGGACTTAACAATGTTGTATTTTAAACAGAGGGTATCCAAATAAATAAATGGCATAAAGTAAGTTTGGTAGGACATGTCTAGTCCATTGCAATTAAGGTAAACATGGTTCCTTTTAAGTCCAAATTGCAAACAGCCTGAAAACTTGTACGCTGTACAATGCATACTTCTTTTTATTATATTTAAATCATTAAAGAATATTCTCCCCTTTCATAAAGATACGTATAATAATATTACAAAGAGGAAACATTTAAACTTTTCTCTGTCTTAACTACAACACAATTCCTTTCAATACCTCCCCAGAACACATTATTTATTAAAACATGTGTTAAAATGAGAAAAAAAATAAAGCAACACAAATAATACAATCATGTTAAAATGCACATGGACATTTCCGGGCAAAATTAAGCGTTGCTTAAATATCAAAGGTTTTTGATATCAAAACAGTATTTTCAACATAAATATATAGTCAAACTTTTATCCATACTGGGATAAAATGCATAGCCTAAAGTATAGTTAGTTGGAAGTGAATAGTACATTGTAGTTCAGTTAAATATAATACCTTTTAGATCCACGTTGCAAAGCCCAGAAAATGAACAAAGTAAAATACATTCATTCTTATTAAAATCGCCATCAACTAGGTAAAATATAATTACCCCCGCCCCTATTATACATATACTTATTATAATTTAACAAAGAAACAGGTAAATATAAAATTACATCTCTTAACAACAATACAATTCCTGTTCACTACTTTTTTTACGATATTATGTAAAGCTTTGAAAGCATAAAGGCACCAAATACTTCCAACGATTTATAAAGTAAAGTAATAAAAAGCAACACTATCGGTTTGCGATTTGATTTCCTTGTGCTTGTTTTAGAACAGCGACAACGCTTTTTGGAAGACCTTTGAAGATTAATTGGTAAAATATTATTCGTAACACAAAACTTGACATGAAGTCTTGCACAAATCGGTTTTGACTTAAGGTAAAACTGACATGTTTAAAATGTATCAATATTGATAGAACAAGTAACTAAAGTTTAAGAAAAACTAAAGTTCACATTTAAGGATCATGGGCGGATAAAGTATTTCATGAATACACGTTCAACGCCATTAGAGACAGTAAAACATAATTCTTTATGTCATCGTGACTTTTGGAATTTTGGTGCTCGTGGTCTTATTTAATAAAATCAGTTCTTTAAAATTAAACGGTTCTATACATTAAAATGATAAATTTCATAAATCACATCTGTTAAATAACGTTTACTGAAAACGTGTGTATACATATAATTTACATGCATAATAGTATATTATTCTATATTTAGAATACCGTCAATTATACAAAAAAAGATATTTATACTTTTGTATTTCAACTCTTAATTTGTTGAAAACAATTATATAGAAAATTGTAGCTGCTCTGTCAAAAAAGTATTAAGTTTGTTTATAAGACGAACGCATGCAGTTCTGGAAAAAAATGGCAAATCCTCTTCTCATATTTGGGGTGCGATGTTAATTTTAAAAATATCCTCAAGAAATGGCCATGTGTCCAAACACTTAACTTCAAACAATGATGATATAGTGGAATATGACACTGTATGAATTTAAATGACCAGTAAAAGGCGGAAAGTAATCAAAGGTGCATAAAAAGTGCAAGAAGTATATGTTAAATTATAAATAAAAATCAAACATGCTCATTAATTTTAATCAAAATTACCACTAACTCAGTTTGTTATGAAAAGAAGACTTGTTCCGTTTGATTTCTTCAGAACATGGTATTCTCGTAATGTCTCGATGTACTGATACTTTCTGTAAAATACAAAAGGCACGATTAATTGTCATTTACACCTAGTATATTTATAAATTACTTATCAGACAAATAAAGTACACACGTGACACTTAAACAATACTATTTCACTGTAACGACACGATTTGAATTTGTCTGATTTACACTTTAAAATAATCTGATAAAAAGGCTTGTAATTCTTTTATCAAAAATGGAACATACTGTGAAAATCACCCAAAGCAAATCATATCATGAATAGAAGTTTGACTTATTCATAATGATGTTTACACCTCGATACACCGTTCAACGTGGTGAGTTAATTTTATGATCTACACACGATATATTTCTACAGAAAATCATAATTGCAAGAAACACATGCATTCACGAGAAAACCCTATGGAGTGTTTTCTCAGTTTGCGTTACTGGTCTCTGCCCATTGCCTTCTTTCACATAGGTACTATTGCGTCATGCTTAGAAACCTGTATACCTTGCTATATAATATAGAGGTTATATGATACAGCCTGTATTTAACAAGAGGGTGTAAATAAAATTGCCCCATCAAAGTGCTAAAACATACAGTAAACACTCGTATAAAGAAGAAATAAGTTCAGCAGATTAGAAATAATTGTTACTCAACATTTCTCAACAAGATGTCCCTTTAAAATAAAACAGTCCAAGCGATGATGTTAAATATGAACTAGATATTGATGCCATATGATACAAATGCAGCGATAGAATTTTGAAAGAAGCACAACTTTTTTTTACACAGAGGTATTTATATTTTAGCAAAAATCTTGCAAACTAAGAAATGTTGTCTTCTATCGTTTTTACTGCTATATGTATTAAACATTAAAATGCATGCGTATATGTAACCCCCAAGTCAAAGAAACTCACCCTCAGATACAGGACGGTCAAGCTTGTCAATAGTTTGGTACATATTCTGATCATTAGCGTCAAAAGTCTGCTTGTGACTCTCGTAGTCTCTTGAGATTCGGCATTTTCGCAAACACATCAGTCTTAAGGAGACAACACATGTGAACATATATTTTACCTTTATGTCAAAGTCTGGCTTATATTTTTCTTGAGATTAATTCTTAAATCTATTACATTGTTTTACCCAAGTATTGATTTAATACACCATATACTAGAGAAAATAAGATTAAACTTATTTCTTAGCACAAATAAAATTTAGAAACTTTAGATTACTTTTTATTCGTATGTTTAGAAATAGTTTAAGTAAAATACACACCTCGTTCGTCTAAGCCATACTACAACTGCAACCGCTACAAGAACGACAACTGCTCCACCCAAAGCACTCCCTACGAGAAGACCTACATCGGATTTGACCACAACAGAAAGCGTGCACAATTCCCCTGTGTAACCCTCATGACAGCCATTTTCGCATTGTCCGGTAATCATGTCACAAGGAAGTCCATCTTTGCAATGTCCACATGCAAGGCATTTAAGGCTGAACGTGTTATTCGGACAAGTTTTCTTTGCAAATAAATTCAATTCACAGTCAATCTTTTTAAATGCCTTCAATTTACCTGTACCACATGTAATACGCTCAATTAGAATCAGGGAGATCGCGGGTTCAAACCCCGGCCGGGTCAAACAAAATACTTTAAAGTTGGTAGTAGTGGCTTCCCTAATTATGATCGGGGCTTAGGGGACAACATTACGCCTGACTAGTTGGTGTCAGTATAATTAACCGGCCGGATTCAGTCTCTGGGCACCCCATAAGTACCCCTGTGCTATAATGATAGAAATGTCTTTGCACATTATCGGTAAAAAAAACGGCAAATCCCAATCCCAGTTAGTATCATCTCAATTAATAATACATGTACACGCAAAACTGAAGGAATTCACATTCAAAAGTAGCAAAATCAGCACAATAGACATACAATACAGTAAAATTAATAATAACCTGATTGAAAGACTTCCACCTCACAAATTGTCAATACTCCAGGTCTTTGAATCCTGACATATCTTGCGTACCTCCCGTCGACGTCAATATAGTATGTCACATTGAACTCTGACTTTGGTACTGGGACGAAGTACCCGTCCGAAAATTGTCCTGATGTACTGAGGTACACACTGAAACCGGACAACTGCTGGTACCGATCGTCTTAAAAAGAAATCAGTAAACACTGTTCAAAAAATTCATATTGAAGTACATTCCATAAATATAATTATGCTATTCTCGTTTATTTCAAAGATTTACATGTATTCCATAAAGAAAGAACAACACACCATCTTGTCGCCCGTATACAACTATTTCCCGTATAGGCACAGTCACACCCATGTCCACCTGCCACCATGAAATCTCATTATTCTGTGTCTGTGAACAACAACCACAATGTTCCGGGTCTGGTCCTCTTGCTCCGTCCACTGCAATCTTGGAGTCCCGGTCGCCGAACTGGCTTGACTGGAGAGTATGTAACACATCAGCCGCTAACTGAAGAATGTTTACCTCTGAAATAATCCCAACTTAGATTATTGAATGTTTCTTAAGTTTCTGGTAACGATTATTTACTCTCTCCTTCTTCCTTTAAGACTTTTATTATTCGGAGTTACACACATCACATTACATTTAAACATGACTAATAAGTTAATACATGAGCAAAAGAGCGTGATCCTATCTTGATATGTGAATTTTTTGTCGAGAAAAAAACTTGTCTTATTGCCTGCCTTATAGTGATCTTTATTTTTTTCCAAATCATTGTAGTCGTTAAATATGATTCTGTTAAGTATGTTAATTATAAATATTTTCTGCTTAAGTATTACACAAACACGGAAATGCATTTGATGAACATTACAGGTGCATCAGCGTAGGTTGTACCTAAGTCATGTTGTTTCATTAGTGTAAACAATGCAAACATACCATAAATTCAAGAAAAAAATAAATAAAGCGACCTTAGTTAACTATATTCTGAAATGTACTTCAAGTTCCAACTATAAATGTGTTAAGCGCATTCAATACATTGTATTAGTCTGATTTAAAGTTATTTGTTCGTCCAAGTTCACCTTGATGACACGTGGGACCCGTGTATCCCTTTAAACAATGTCCGCTTAGGCAGGTACCGTCAGCTTTCAAACACCATCCAGGTCGACCGCTGCAATGTCCACAGAGTTTGGAACAATCAGGACCGTAAGTACCATCTGGGCATTCTACAATAGACAAAGTATAAGAAAAGAATAATGCGGGCATTCTACAATAGACATAGTATAAGAAGAGTACCATCTGGGCATTCTACAACAGACATAGTATAAGAAGAATGTGTAATGATTGTGGTGTGTACAGCTGAATCAAAAAATGTGAAGTGTTAGAGGATGAGTATCATGCGATTTGTATTTAACCTAAGTTAAGTCATATAAGAGAACGTTATATTTTGAACTAGTATCTTGTCAGAACTAGCAAAATATATTTAATTAAATGTTATGAAATTTGAAATTGAGGATTACAATATTCATTTCCAACTTTTACTCAAACCATGAATATCTTAGGTGTTGTAAGTATGATTACGTGTCGTATTTGTAAGATTGGTATTTATAATTGTAGTAAGGGAATTAAACTGTATGGACGAATGTACAAAAATGAACATCTGTATGTTCGTTTGTAATCGGCCTGCGGTTTAAAATATAAGAAATAAAATTATGTTCTGTTCACAGAGCAGAACAACAGAACTTTTATAGGAATAACTAATTCACTTATTTTGAGTCAGGTAAAAGATGTCAATGGTACTAACAATACATTTGAATAATGAAATTGCACTATTTGTACATTTTAATGAAACAGTGAAGGTTAAATTTATTTATAATGTAACGAATGTAATCCAATGGACATAGATGTATGACGAGGAAGTATTTATTCACTGGGAACCAAGTAATGTCTTACACGTCTACCTGTTTTACACGTCTTGTCAGAAGCATAGTATCCATGGGCACATCCAGCTGGACAAGTCCCGTTGGTAACCATGCACGCGGAGGTGCCGTCAAGGCATTGACCACAGGTCTCTGAGCAGTTGTTACCGTAAAGTCCGGACTGACATTCTTTAAAAAAAGAGAATATGTTTATTAAAGGACAGACGGTTTACTTATAAAAGACTATAAATGTATGGAAACAGCGTTTTCTTCATTTTATATTACAATTGTCATTATTATCAAAGTTGTTTTAACTTTGCAGTTGGGCGAATGCGTTATATAGACGACGTAGATGACGAAATGGGTTTATTTACATATTAAAATCCCTGTATAACCAGAAGTAAAATACTGAAAGGACAGATTTTCAATAACCAGAAACATAAAAAGAAAATTTATTTAAGTGAACAAGAATAATAATATAAAGAAAAACACGCGGAGGACGTAAACTGGATAGATCCTAACTTTAATGCACGATTAATATAATTATCAGAAATACAATTAACCTGAATTGGCTTACCTGTATTGCACTTTCTGTCGGCAGTATAATCATATCCCTGAGCACACCCAGCCGGACACATCCCGTCTGTTACTGAGCAATTGTTGGCACCACCAATACATTGACCGCAAGTTTCTGAGCAGTTAAGCCCATATTCCCCGGGCTGGCATTCTGTTATGTATACGAAAATATTTATATTCGTACATATATATACGCCTACAAAATTAACTGGTAAAATGCAGTAACCTTCAACTTCTTTTGGTCATTTATTAATGAGCATACTGCAAAATAAGATTTGTAAATAAAAAGCACAATTTTATTACACACATTTCAAACGCAATATGACATGTTAGCCACTCTTATTAGTATATTGCCAATTTTGCGTATACAGTTACATTACTACCATCTTCATTGTTTCGATTGAACGCTGAAAATAAATATTACATTATTTCTACATGTGATAGATCTACACATGTCGCAATTATAAATATAAAAATATAAATGATAACCTAAAGAAGTGAATAAACGAAGAAGAAAATTGAAATTGTGTAATGAGGTATTAATTTTAAAAAAATGCACACTGTCTGAGCATTAAACACATGTTTCAGCTTATATGTTTAAACTAAAATAGAGATGAATGATTTTAAATATTACGCCCACGCTATGTTTCTATATACGCCTACAAAATTAACTGGTAAAATGCAGTTACCTTTAACTTCTTTTGGTCATTTACTTATGAGTTGCATACTGCCAAATAAGTTTTGTAAATAAAAAGCACTATGTTATTACACACATTTCAAATGCATTATTACTTGTTATCCACTTTTAGAAGTATATTGTCAATTTTGCTTATACCTTTACACTACCCTCTTCATTGTTTCGATTAACTCTAAAAATAAATATTACATTATTTCTACCGGTGATACGATCTAAGGAACTACCTTTCCTTCATCACCATAAACTGATAGTTAGAATATGTATATATACATAATAAACCATAAAGAGCATGTACTTGTTTTGCACGTCGTGTCAGCAATATCATATCCAGGAGCACACCCATCGGGACAAGTCCCGTTTGTAACCAAACAGCTGGTCGAGTTTTGACAGTGGCCACAGGTTTCTGAGCAGTTACTTCCAAAGAACCTGGATGAGCAATCTGTTAAAAAGAAAATACGTCGTCACAAAACGAAATTCTAAAAACACCTGCTTATCGATATTTTGAATTAGTATGTTGGCAGAACTTATCAAATAAATATTTATTAAATGTTTTGAAATTTGAATTCAATGATCAAAAAGTTCAGTTATACTTTTTACTAGAACCATATATATCTTAGTTGTGTGAATAGTTTGAATATGACTACATGTCATATTTGTACGATTTGAGTTTATAATTGTAGTGAGGGGCGTAACTAATTGACTGTATGGAAGAATGTGCATTTGTATGTTCATTTGTAATGGGCCGGTGGCCTAAATATTAGAAATAAACTTCTTTTCTGTTCGTACAGCAGAACAGCAGGACTATTATAGGAATATCTAATGTACATTTTACAAGTCAGGTACAATATGCCAATGGTACTTACTGACAAGAAATTTGATACAATGAAATAACATTATTTGTACAAGTTAATGAAATATTGAAAGTTGAACTGATTTATCATGAAACAATTCTAATCTAGCGGACATAGATGGAAGACGAGGAAGTAAGACCAGAGCAACAGGAATTACATTTTCGGTGTTTTAAAACTGGAAACTTAGTAATATCAACATGTACCTGTTTTACACGTCTTGTCAGAAGCATAGTATCCATGGGCACATCCAGCTGGACAAGTCCCGTTGATAACCATGCACGCGGAGGTGCCGTCAAGGCATTGACCACAGGTTTCTGAGCAGTTGTTACCGTAAAGTCCGGACTGAATTCTTTGGTAATAAAAATAACATATTTATGAAATGACAGACAGTTAAGTTAAAAACGATTATCATTGTTTGGAAACAGCGGTGTTTCCGTTTAATATTATTATTGTTATTATTATCAAAGTTGTTTTAAGTTCTCTCCCCATCTACCTATCTATCTACCTACCTACCTACCTACCTACCTACCTACCTACCTACCTACCTACCTACCTACCTACCTACCTACCTACCTACCTACCTACCTACCTACCTACCTACCTACCTACCTACCTACCTACCTACCTACCTATCTACCTACCTACCTACCTACCTACCTACCTACCTATCTATCTATCTATATCGATTGATCGATCTACTGACCTACCTATCAATCTATCTATATGTCATGTGTGTGTGGACGTGCGACCGTGTGTTTAAAGTTCCTAGAAATAAAATCCAGCAATTAATTTGCCAGCTTTATACTGGGTGTGTTGATATGCAGTTTGGTGAATGCGTTATATAGATGACAATTTATTTAAGTTAACAAGATGAACAAAACAAATAAAACACACATATGACGTAAAATAGACAGAATCTATCGTCAATACGCGTTTGATATAATTATCAGGTACACAATAAAACCAAATTGCCTTGCCTGTATTGCATTTTCTGTCGGCAGTATAATTATATCCCGGAGCACACCCAGCCGGACACATCCCGTCAACATGCGAACAGCTGGACCTATTATGCAGTTACCACAGCTTTCTTGGCACCCTGTACCGTACTGACCAGAAGAGCAATCTACAAATGTCGCAATTCGATGGAACATATAAATGATAACCTAAAGAGGTAAATAAACGAAGAAGAAAATTGAAATTTTGTAATGAGGTATTAATTTTAAGAAAGGCACACTGTCTGAGCATTTAACAAATGTTTCAGCTTCAATTGTTTAAACTAAAATAGAGATGAATGGTTTTAAATATACGCCCACGCTATGTTTAAATATACGCCTACAGAATTAACTGGCAAAATGCAGTTACCTTTAACTTCTTTCGGTCATTTATTTATGAGATGCATACTGCCAAATAAGTTTTGTAAATAAAAAGCGCTATGTTATTACACACATTTCAAACGAATTATTACTTGTTATCCACTCTTATTAGTATATTGTCAATTTTGCTTATACCGTTACACTACCCTCTACACTGTTTCGGCTAACTCTAAAAATAAATATTACTTTATTTCTACCTGTGATGCGATCTAAGGAACTACCTTTCCTTCATCACTATAAACTGATAGTTAGAATATGTATATATGCATAGTAAACCATAAAGAGCATGTACTTGTTTTACACGTCGTGTCATTGACATCATATCCAGGAGCACACCCATCGGGACAAGTCCCGTTTGTAACAAGACAGCTGGTTGAGTTTTGACAGTGGCCACAGGTTTCGGAGCAGTTACTACCAAAGAACCCGGGTGAGCAATCTGTTAAAAAGAATATACGTCACAAAACGAAATCCTTAAAACACATGCTTACTTATATTTATATTAGTACTTTGGCAGAACTTATCAAATGTATATTTATTAAATGTTATAAAATTTGAATTCAATGATCACAAAGTTCATATATATTTTTTACTCGAACCATATATATCTTAGTTGTGTGAATAGTTTGAATATGATAACATGTCATATTTGTGCGATTTGAGTTTATAATTGTAGTGAGGGGTGTTATTTATTGACTGTATGGAATAATTGCATTTGTATGTTCATTTGTAATGGGCCGGTGGCATAAATATTAGAAATAATCTTCTATTATGTTCGTACAGCAGAACAGCAGGACTATTATAGGTATATATAATGTACATTTTAGAAGTCAGGTACAATATGCCAATCGTACTTACTGATAATAATAAATTTGATACAATGAAATAACATTATTTGTACATGTTAATGAAACATTGAAAGTTAAACTGATTTATCATGTAACAATTCTAATCTAGCGGGCATAGATGGATGACGAGGAAGTAAGACCAGAGCGACAGGAATGACATTTTCGGTATTTATTAACTGGAAACTAAGTAATATCTCACTGTACCTGTTTTACACGTCTCGTCAGAAGTATAGTATCCATAGGCACATCCAGCTGGACAACTTCCGTTTGTAACCATGCACGCGGTGGTGCCGTCAAGACATTGACCACAGGTTTCTGAGCAGTTGTTACCGTAAAATCCGTCCTGGCATTCTTTTGAAATAAAAATAACATATTTATGAAAGGAAAGACAGTTAACTTAAAAATGATTATCATTGTTTGGAAACAGCAGTGTTTCCGTTTAATATTATTATTGTTATTATTATCAAAGTTGTTTTAACTTCTCTATCGATCTATCTATATATCTATCTATCTATCTATCTATCTATCTATCTATCTATCTATCTATCTATCTATCTATCTATCTATCTATCTATCTATCTATCTATCTATCTATATATCCATTTATCTATTTATCCATCTATCTATCTATCTATCTATCTATCTATCTATCTATCTATCTATCTATCTATCTATCTATCTATCTATCTATCTATCTATCTATCCATCTATCTATCTATCTATCTATCTATCTATCTATCTATCTATCTATCTATCTATCTATCTACCTATATATCTTCCTATCTATCTATCGATTGATCGGTCTACTGACCTACCTATCAATCTATCTATATATCTATATGTCAATATGTGTGTGGACGTGCGACCGTGTGTTTAAAGTACCTTTAGAAATCAAATCCAGCAATTAATTTGCCAGCTTTATACTGGGTGTTTTGATATGCAGTTTGGTGAATGCGTTATATAGATGACGTAGGACACTAAATGGGTTTATTTACATTTTAAAACCCCGCTATAACCAGAAATAAAATACGGAAAGCAAGCAATAACCAAAAAACAAAAATAGACAATTTATTTTAGTTATCAAGATTAACAAAACAAATAAAACACACATAGGACGTAAAATAGATAGATCCTATCGTCATCACGCGTTTGATATAATTATCAGATACAGAATAAAACCAAATTGCCTTGCCTGTATTGCATTTTCTGTCGGCAGTATAATTATATCCCGGAGCACACCCAGCCGGACACATCCCGTCAACATGCCAACAGCTGGAACCTATTATGCAGTTACCACAGCTTTCTTGACTCTCTGCACCGTACTGACCAGTAGAGCAATCTACAAATGTCGCAATTCGATGTAACATATAATTGATAACCTACAGACGTTAATAAACGAAGAAGAAAATTGAAATTGTGTAATGAGGTATTAATTTTAAGAAAGGCACACTGTCTGAGCATTTAACAAATGTTTCAGCTTCAATTGTTTAAACTAAAATAGAGATGAATGGTTTTAAATATACGCCCACGCTATGTTTAAATATACGCCTACAAAATTAACTGGTAAAATGCAGTTACCTTTAACTTCTTTCGGTCATTTATTTATGAGATGCATACTGCCAAATAAGTTTTGTAAATAAAAAGCGCTATGTTATTACACACATTTCAAACGAATTATTACTTGTTATCCACTCTTATTAGTATATTGTCAATTTTGCTTATACCGTTACACTACCCTCTACACTGTTTCGGTTAACTCTAAAAATAAATATTACTTTATTTCTACCTGTGATGCGATCTAAGGAACTACCTTTCCTTCATCACTATAAACTGATAGTTAGAATATGTATATATGCATAGTAAACCATAAAGAGCATGTACTTGTTTTACACGTCGTGTCATTGACATCATATCCAGGAGCACACCCATCGGGACAAGTCCCGTTTGTAACAAGACAGCTGGTTGAGTTTTGACAGTGGCCACAGGTTTCGGAGCAGTTACTACCAAAGAACCCGGGTGAGCAATCTGTAAAAAAAAATATACGTCACAGAACGAAATTCTTAAAAAAAAACCTGGCTACTTATAGTTTTAATTAGTATGTTGGCGGAACTTATTAAATATATATTTAAATAAATGTAATATATCTTTTACTCGAACCATATGTATCTTAGTTGTTGTGTGAATAGTTTGAATATGATTACATGTCGTATTTGTATGATTTGAGTTTATAATTGTAGTAAGGGATGCAACTTTATGACTGTATGGAAAAAAACGTGCATTTGTATGTTCATTTGTAATAAGCCGGTGGCCTCAATGTTAGAAATGCACTTTTGTTTTGTCCATACAGCAGAACAGCAGGACTATTATAGGAATATCTAATGTACTTATTTTAAGTCAGGTAAAATATGCCATTATTATTATTATTATTATTATTATTATTATTATTATTATTATTATTATCATTTTTTTTTCTTTTTCTTCTTCTTCTTCTTCTTCTTCTTCTTCCTCTTCTTCTTCTTCTTCTTCCTCTTCGTCTTCTTCTTCTTCTTCTTCTTCTTCTTCTTCTTCTTCTTCTTCTTCTTATTATTATTATTATTATTATTATTATTATTATCATCATTATATTGCCAATTTTGGGTATAATGTTACACTACCCTCTTCATTGTTTCGATTAACTCTGAAAATAAATATTACATTTATACAACCGGTGATACGATCTCAAGAACTACCTTTCCTTCATCACTATTAACTGATAGTTAGATTATGTATATGTACATAATAAACCATAAAGAGCATGTACTTGTTTTATACGTCTTATCAGTAACATCATATCCAGGAGCAAATCCATCGGGACAAATCCCGTTTGTAACCAAACAAATGGTTGAGTTTCTGAGCAGTTACTACCCAAATGACCGGGTAAGCAGTCTGTTAAATAGTCTGTTAAAAAGAATACATAGCAAAAAACTAAATCCTACAAAACTGCTTAATAGTGCTGTATTATTAAATACATTAAATACCTATTGAATCTAATATTATTACGTCATTTACTATAAAGTTAGTATAAGCATCACTAAGTCGATACTTCTTCACGCTGTTAACCTAACTAATTATCTCAGACCGACACCTTACAAGTTTCAACAGTTGGAAACTGATGAGAAATGATTGAAAACAAGACATACGATTCTATAGTAATGGGTAATTTATCCTAGTGTACAAAGTAACCGGTTTCTGATACGTCGATTGGTTCATATGAGATTGCCAGATAAATGTGACAGTTTTCGTCGTAAAAGTGATTTTAATTAAGAATCTTCTTTCTCAGTACGAAAAATAGCATTTTGTCGATTTGCTGCAGATTGATAAGGTTCATGAGAAACTTAATACATGCTTCTGCCTCTGTCTTTACAATAGATTTGCATTTACGGTTAGTGCGATAACATACCAGATCAATATTGCACTAAACATATCTTTAATGCTTTATTCTGCTTCCAACGCATGTGAGCGAATAGCTGTATTATAAAAATATATCTCCGTTGATAATCAAGGTTTATTGTCGGTAAATAGTAGGTCGCCTGTGTTCAAGCATAGCAAGTTAAAATGTTTATTCTTAGCTGTTGTCACATAAAGACTTATTGTGCGTGTGATTTGCTTATGCATTTTGTTGATGTTGTTGTTTTATTTGTGTATGTAAAGGAAAACAAGAAAGAAGGTTACCTTTTTCAGATAAACCTTCGATGTTGTCAAGTCAAAGTTTATTGATATTTTCAAAGACTTAAGAAATGCTTAGATAAAAGGTAAAATTTTATTTTATTTTTCTTTAACCTAATAATCTTTTTAATACAAATGAAATTTAATTTTTCGTCAAAGCATAGTTCCGCAAACACAACTGATGTTGTAAACGTCATACCGGTTGTGAAAAGGTCGACCTCACAGATGGTCATATAGGAATAAATGGTGCTTTGACGTATGATTGATAGGTACTGGAAATTTCTTGGCGGTTCAAATGTGTGACTGAAGATATAGCCCGGTGTGGTGGTGTTTATGTACCAAACCATGTCTCCAAACCATCCATCTTCTTGTGTCACGTTTGTGTTGCTTGTGTAAACTTGTAGATCTTTTGACTGATACTGGTCCAACAAATCTATACCAAGCATCAAGAAAATGACAAAAGTTTGAATTGCAGAAAAAATATATTGATCAATGTAAGGGAAACTTAAAATCTCATTAAATTTAGATTGTATAAATATTACATTTAAAAAGAAAATCCCAAAACCTACCTGCTTTGTTCGAATATATAAAGAAGTATTACCTACAATTTATATTAAAATTTGTGTCTTTAATCTCTTATCAAGTCATGCGTATTTAGCTTTTTCCTAAGCTAGTGATTTAAAATTGTCTTTATTTAACACAAACAACTATGCTATTTAAACTTTATTTTTACTTATATTTAAACCCTCATTTTATTGTTTTATATTCTTCGTTTTATTTTGACCTATTTGCTTAAACAGGCATTCACATCAAATGTATTATAAATAAAATGATAGCCGAAATTCAAGCATGTGAAGAAAAATATAGGACCTCAGATCAAACAGCAAAATTCCTTACTTCTGTTGTCGCTAATGACCAATATTTTATGAGACAGTATGTATACCAAGAAATATATTTTGGTTTAATGTTTGGTCTACTATTAATCTGATAATATCATAGTAATTATATGTGCAGGAAGTATTCGGTGTTCAAAGCAAATGAAACACGTATTGAATTGTTCAGGAACTAAACGCCTAGTCAATTGTACAATTTACATATATGTATCTGATTGGGCGAAAAGGCAGGACAAAAGATATTGAAAGTAATTACTAGCGTACTTCTCCTCCCAGTAATTGTTATTCCACTAATCATCCGAGGATACCCAAAGTCGATGGTCCACCAATGTGTCCCGGACCCCTGTGTTATACTGCAGCAGTTACATCTCTCGGGAGTCTCGAATTCAGCATTTGGATATCTGCCGTCTATAGCAAACTGGGGTCCGTAGCTAAAGTATGTATCGGACATGGAGACGGTGCTTGACTGTTTGATGAGATCACCTGTTTCATTTTTAAAGAAAAAGAACAACAAAAAACATGAAACATTTGACTATAGATTTGATCGATTTAGTATAAATTATCAAATACAAACAGGCGTATAATTAAACCTATCGAACACTGAAATATATTGTCTTCAGTGTTTCAGAATATGTTACGCAAGTTTGCCAGGTCATTTCCTTTATGTGTCACTAGACATCACAGACCGACAACTTACAGGTTAAAACAGTCAAATTGTTGGTAAGAATGGGCTAGTATTGCATGAATATACGCATTTCAAATACAAACCCATTCAGAGAAGATCATAATATCAGGTTAACATTAATTGGAAACTGCTAAGACATGATTGAAAACATGATAAAGCATATGATTCTATGGTAATGGGTAATTTATTCTAGTGTATAAAGTAACCGGTTTCTGATACGTCGATTGGTTAACACGAGAGTGCCAGATAAATGTGACAGTTTTCGTCGCAAAAGTGATTTTAATTAAGAATCTTCTGTCTCAGTACGAAAAATAGCATTTGCTAGTGTCGATTTGCTGAAGATTTATAAGGATTCATGAGAAACTTAATAAATACTTATGCCTCTGTCTTTACAATAGGTTTGCATGCATGGTTTGTGCGTTAACACATAAGGTGAGTATTGCACTAAACATATCTTTAACGCTTTATTCTGTTCCCAACGCAGGTGAACGTATAGGTGTATGAAAAAATATATCGTCGCTGATAATCAAGGTTTTTTGTAGGTTAATAGTAGGTCGCCTATGTTCAAGCATAGCTATTTAAAATGTTTATTCTTAGCTGTTGTCACATAAAGACTTATCGTGCGTTTTGTTTGCGTATGCGTTTTGTTTTTTGTTTGTAAGTTTGTTTTTATAAACAAGATAGAAGGTTACCTCTTTTTAGATATACCTTCGATGTCATCAATTCGAAGAAAGAAAAATGAATGTTTGGTGACATTTTCAATAATTTAAGAAATACTTAGATAAAAGGTAAAATGTGTTACAGTAGTTTACCTCTACACATATAATCTGTTTAATACAAATGCAATTTAATTTTTCGTTAAAATATAGTTCCGCAAACACAACTGATGTTGAAAACGTCATACCGGTTGTGACAAAGTCGACCTCACAGATTGTCATATGGGAATAAATAGAGCTTTGACGTGTGATCGACAGGTACTGGAAATTACTTGGCGGTTCAAATGTGTGACTAAAGATATAGCCCGGCGTGGTGGTGTTTATGTACCAAACCATGTCTCCAAACCATCCATCTACTTGTGTCACGTTTATGTTGCTTGTGTAAACTTGTAGATCTTTTGACTGATACTGGTCCCGCAAATCTATACCAAACATCAAGAAAATGGCAAAAGTTTGCATTGCAGAGAAAATATATTGATCAATGTAAGGGAAGCTTACGATCTAAAAGAATTTAGATTGTATACAATATAGGTCATTGCATTAAACAAGAAATTCCCACAACACCTCCCTGCTTACTTCGATTATATAAAGAAGTATCACTTACATTTTATACTAAAAATATTTGTTCCTAATCGCTTATTAAGTCATGCGTACTTAACCTTTTCTTAAGCTAATGACTTAAGCTGTCTTTATTTAACACAAATAACTACGCTTTTTAAACTACATTTAATTTTTATTTGATGACTTGATAAATTTAAACACAAATTTACGTCAAACGTATTATCAATAAAAGTATGGCCAAAATTCAAGTATTTAAAGAACAACTATTGGACTACAGGTCAAACAGCAAAAGTCCTCACTCTAGTTGTTGCTAATGCCCAAAATTTTATGAGACAGTCTGTAGACAAAGAAATATATTTTGTTTTAATGTTTGGTCTACTATTACTTTGATAATGTCATAGTAATTATAAGTGCAGGAAGTATTCGTTGTTGAAAACAAAGTAAACACTTATGGAATTGTTAAGGAAATAAACGCACAGTCAATTGTACATTTTACATATATGTATCTGATTGAGCGGAAATGCATTGCAAAACACTGAAAGCACTAGCGTACTTCTCCTCCCAGTAATTGTTATTGCAGCAATCATCTGAGGATATCCGAAGTCGATGGTCCACCAGTATGTCCCGGACCCCTGTGCTATACTGCAGCAGTTACATCTCTCGGGAGTCTCGAATTCAGCATTTGGATATATGCCGTCTATAGCAAACTGGGGTCCGTATGTTAGGTATGTATCGGACATGGAGACAGTGCTTGATTGTTTGATGAGGTCACCTGTTTCATTAAAAAAACTAAAACAGAACTAAAAATTGATAGATTTAGTATGCCTATCAGGTACAAACAGGTGGATAATTAAAGCTATCTTGACTGAAATAGTTTGTCTTCAATATATCGGAAGTTGTTTCGCAAGTGTACCAGGTCATTTTATGCAGCAATGGATACTGTTAGAATAACTGGACCAATACATTTTAAGTTTGTAAACAAGCAAACCTTCAACGGTAACATATTCAACTCGTGTTATCGTGATACCATTTTTTAAACGCGTTGACAAGCTTGGACTCTACGCCGAGATAAAAGAGACCGCCATAGAGATAATTTAAACTCAACAATACCTTCGTTCATGTGCATTGATCGTTTGCTTAAGTGCCGTGTCATGGCGACTAGGGTGAGGAGCGAAACAACAAAGTGCAGATGCACAAAACAAATGCATACGTTGAAGAAGCTTAATATGCTCATAGCCTTCAATGCAGCTAGGATGCTTAACTGTATGTAGATACAACTTTTTCTTATGTAGTTTCTGCATGTGTTTCAACTTGGGTTGTTAGTGCAGCCTTTCCACTTAATGGTAGGTAAACTATCAAAGGATCAGCTAAACTGTTCTGGTCAAGTTGTCTCAATTTGTTTTGACACTGCTCCCGTCGCCATACTGTCATACTGTCGACAGAACTAGCTCTTCAATACCGACATGCTATCCTATATTATATTGTGACACTACAATTCTGATTTACTGGCTACTTAGGACATTTTAGTTTTCGTTCAAACAACCATTTCTAAAATGCTGTTGTTTATAAATGAAGATCAAAACGATCTGCCCAACTTATAAGTATCAATCAAATCCATACCAAGTTGCAGACTCTCGTTCTTTTGCAGGAGGTAGATAATGCAAAGAACTGAAAACAGGTTCTTCATGGCGGCTGTCCTGAAAATAAGTGTACTTTCAATATCAATACACAAATCATGTAATCATAAAAATCCATATTGGCTTTTAGTGAAAAGTTATGCACACTATCAAATCAAATAATGATACATATGAACATGAATTGCACAACCCCAGAAACAGTGACCAAAGTCTACAACTGACGTAATTCTTGCATTTAGTTTTCTCCACAAAATTTGAGAAATACAAATAAATCTGAGATGTCGAAAATGCCAACACATAGCAAATATGTCGATATATTGTTAGGAATTATTAGTTAAAGGTCAAATAAAACGAATTTAGTTTTTGCATGTTTTGTTCACATTTGGATTAAAACGGCAAGAAAATTAGTTTGGCCACATTTTAATATTCAATTATCATAGAATAACATGCTAAAGAATTGCAGCCCATTTTTAAGCTGACACGATATTCTGCCCTTGATTTCCTGCAATTGGACCCTTGCTGCGCACGAGCGTATCTGTGAAAAAGCAAAGTCAGCCACATTGGTCAACGCCGAATTTTTAACACGGTTTAAACTTAAGCTAGTTATTTCAAATGACCATTGTTTTTTTTTTCTTACTGAAACGAGAGAGACGTAATGACTGTGCGTAAGTAACAGCATAAACAGTGAAGGGGCTTCGCATACGACTGCTGAAAATACGAAGAACGAATTGGAGGAAGTGTTTATGGTTAACTTGATTTTTACATTTAACTTGATGGGATGGGATGGGATTTGCCGTCGTTTTTGCCGATACTGTACAGCGACATTTATATCATTATAGCACAGGTGCACTTATGAGGTGCCCACGGACTGAACCCAGTCGGTCCATTATACTGACACCGACGAGTCAGGCGTAATGCTGTCATCTTCGCACCGAGCATTAGGAGAGAAGCCACTACTACCAACTTTCAAGTCTTTGGTTTGACCCGGCAGGGGTTTGAACCCGCGGCCTCCCGATCCGCAAGCCAAACTAATTGTAAGCAGAATACACGATCGTAGTGTAATAGGAATCTAACTTAAGGGAATCGAGCGACGCAGATTTTGGCATAATGTTGCCGTTAATCATACAGATGATATACAACTTTAGAAAGCGCTATATTATCAAAAAAAGAGATTCGACGTTCTCAATTTGTGTTAGTTCATGAGCTCTTATAGAATATACCGCTGGTTTTAATATATTTGTTTATGTTTTAAAAGAGAATTGTTTCTGATAACATTTTTGAAAGTATATGTTCTGTTTCAATGTAATGCAGAATCTTTATCGTAATGCCTATTACGTGTTTTTTTCTAGGTGTAGATGTGACAACTGAAGAAAATAATGTGTTGTTGTTTTTTTAACATCTACATGGTAGCAAAAAAAATGAATGCATATATATTTAATTGACAATTCAAATTTGCCTGATATTGTCATTGTTCAATATATATGTCTGAGGGGCGCTGTGGCAGGGCATTATAGTTGCTGACTTGTAACTCCCTGGTCCCGCTCCGCAACGCAAGGGTTTGAGGTCAGGTCAGGGCGAGAACTTTCATGAGGGGATGTTTTTAAGCAACTCTTTGCCCCGGTGGTTCTATCTTGACTGGGGTCTACCTCCACCAATAAAGAGCTGGAAGTAGCCAATATGACCATACTTGTGTCGCTGCGATGAAACACAAATAAGTATATTTATTAATTTATAAAGTCTTGTGCTCATGTATGATGTACAGCGGAATAAATGTTACAGTTTGATGAAGGCAGTAGCTCCACTGCACTTTGCACGAATTAATTATGTACATTGTTCTTTTGGCAAGCAATTGTTGGATAGAAACTACTGTACAGTTGTGGTTACTAAAGTGAAGACATTTTCCAGGAGGATTCCTCCTGTTAATTTCTTTAATCTGTCATTTCAGACTTTATCGGTATATTTGCGTATCGAAGAATTACCGGATTGGTGTATGGTCTGATGGGAAAGCAGTGCAGGAAGGTTTTACCAGCATGTGATGTCCATGCTATGTACATGCCATCAGGAAAGCGTTCCTATCTGAGGAGTACTGTGGTTTTAAATATCTTGAGTAGGTCAAATATACGTATTTAATATACAAGTAAATGGCAAAGTGTCCATAGACTTACACTGAGACAACATGAAGCAAACTCCAGTTTCTTGCAGTTGTAGCACAATCGGTAGAGCGTTCGATCCCGGGCCGCGACAGTCATAAAACACGCTAGAGATATATCTCCATTGCTAACGCTCAAGCAAATATAAGGGAAGTTCCACGACTGGTTTGCCCGTGTCAGGATAATGTGACTGGGTGTGGTATCATGCCAGGTTTCCAAGGCATGCTATACACAGTAAAGGCAGCACTATATCTGCTTTAAGTGGACTCCAGATAACTGAAAAACTGTTGGTGGGTCGATAAACAAAATAAAAGCAAAGAAACCAACACCAATTTTACCCCTAGTTGGGGTGGATTTATGCATAAGTGCTAGATGTATGCCTTAGTTTCAATATTGTTAGACAATACAAATTATTAAATATATCGCGTCCTTGGCTTAGGAAGAACTCTATCGTAATGTCAAGTGAGATGTATTGCTTTACTTTTTTACATTTATGAACTACACCAATAAACAGCAATTCGCAAGACCTGTTTAAGTAACAATAATGTATTTAGTTGTATGTGAAAACTTGCCGAAAACTTAGATACCTTCTTTAAAACAACGGTTACGTTGGAAAGTATTGATTATTCACATTTGGAAAAGATCAGTGTGTTTGCTCGTTTTTGAAATGCATCGCACAGACAAATTATGAAGCACAGTTATTTTGATGGAGGAGGACCAGAGACAAGAATCTGTGTAGAACAACTGCCACAACACAGGTCAGCAGGAACATCTTGCACAAGTGAGTCATTCGCCCCGAATGGGACTCGAACCTACACGGCGAGAGGCTAAGCAGCCAGAGAAATGGGCGACTACCACTTCGCCAAGTGTTTATGTTCAATCTTGTCAGGCAACTCCTCTTTTTTATTTCCTTATCACAAAGCATCACTGGTAATTCGCAATTATTTCGTAAGTAAATTCATATAAGAAAAAGAGTTTTACGTAGAAACAGTGTTAAAAAAAACAAATATTGAAAATAAATTAATGCCCTTTTCCAGTTTTATGCAAGGTCATGGTTTCAAAAACAAGCTCCAATGCCTATGTAACGGTAACAAGAGTAGAACTGTTTAACCAGATTGTTTTACCCAGGCATGTCTGGGGTCTTCTCCCACTAATAATTAGGCGGGCATCATGAGTGTAGGACACATCCCCCACCACCACACACCGTGATATACTGTTCTCTTAATTATGTACTTACAAAAAATGAACATCTTTAATGACGATTCTGTCCGCTGTTGAACAAATACTGGAGAGGAATGGAGGGATTCTAGAACAGGAACGAGGACGCTAGGAGAGAAGTGGCGCATCTGGTAATTGGAATATTGTCCACCCTACCATAAATGTTAATTGGATATAGCTGGAATGTGTGACTCATTGACGTGAAACATGACACTACGTGCATATATAATACGGCGAGGAAGTTATTTCGTGGTGT
>CM017558.1:15405140-15445140 GCA_007844125.1 Sinonovacula constricta
CGGTCCTCGTTGTTAATCATTTCAGATATCTTCATTTACCGTATTGTGCTTATTCAACTCCCCCCCGTAAATTGGAATGATATTTTTTTTAAGGTCGAACAAAATCCAAAATAACACTTTGCCGAATACTATAAAAATCAAACGTTAAGACTCAGAGTCTAAGTAGTGCGATCGATAAAGAAGTTGCACATCACATTGATTCACGAGTTTTAAGGTCATGTTAAGCTGACCTATAAATGATGGGTTGTTAAAGGTCAAATAGTTTGGATATTAAACGTATAAACAGACATAGACAGAATGCAATACGGCTTTCATAACACGGAATATTTTGTTTATAGTATGTTCTTCTTTATGTAAAACAGTATTTATACTTATATATCGAGTACTTTAGGAACGTGCCACGGTCGCCAGGAAAACCAGTGTAGTATTTATAAACATATCTGATTTATGGTATAGTTTATATCAAAGTGCCTTGTTATTTCACAACGGTTCGCGAGTGTCAAGTCACGTTGCAATCAACTGCGCACCCACCCCATCCCATTCTTCGTAAAAATTTTTTACAAGGCTCATAACACAAGCAGTGCTGATTTGTTTGTACATCGATTATAAAAAGGCAAATATATCACCAGTCTGAGCATATTTACTTAACCATGTCGCTAGCTGAACAAGTGCAGTGTTTTTTAGACACCCGTTTGATGTATAGAGAATACCAGGTTAGTGTTGATATAGATAAATGTTATCATGCGAGGCTAAGAAAATCAGAAAGCACGAGGTTCTGCCTCTTCTTATTTTCGGGCCGAGCATGATAACATTTATCTATATCAACACTAACCTGGTATTCTTTTTATCCCACCATCAAACGTTTTTTCAAATGGATTAAAAAAGGAAACATTTATATTTACCGCTACTGCTCCTCCCCTACATGATCTGATATTCTAATGCAATACACGAAATTCATGCGCGTGCATAGGGTCATTCGGCTATAAGAAATAGTTCTATTTTACAATTAAATATAAGACAATAAACATGTAATTTATTTTATGTTATTTGAACTATACACAAGGTTGTAATTTTATTGATTACGATAATTAAAAATAATGGTTGGAAAATAACAACGACAAAAATCACACCCTCGTTTAAAAGCAATGCGTGCAGTGTGTAATGTCAAGGCCTTTTAACATAAAAGTTGCTACGCATATGGCATTAAGAAACAAGAATTTCATTCGAGGTTGTGTGTTTTGTGGTTGTAACAAACAGTTTGCTCATGGATTTTAATTGTTGATGACATTGAAATTCTAAACATTGAATATATCATTAAAAATTGCGAAGATAGTTGTGTTTTTGACAGGGTGACTTGCGAAATTTTGAGAAATGTTGGGATTGGAGGTGGTGTGTTGGTGTTCGTGTATTCAACGTTGTCTTTTTTTTATGAATCCAACCTTTAATTTATTTACACTGTTAGAATTCCTTTCCTTTTTATTCATACAGTCACGTGTCTAATAGTGTTGGTAACACTAAATACCCACCGGCATTAGAACATGTGATCTTTTTTATGTTTCCGGGTGGCATCAAAGTGAAGCAGAATAAAGTTTATCAATTCGACAAACGTTTGATATTAATGATTGACATACTTTTATATTTTTATCATCGATTTAATATATTCTTAAATGATAAAAATATGTACGATTTTATACATGTATCGTGAAAAGCCTTTAAAGATATATCTATTATGTAGTTTAAATCAATTTCGTTTTAAACTTGAAATGCCTTGGCTTTTTCCATTTTGTGACAAATACACCAACAACAAGTGCCGTGCAATTCATTCTTGAACAATAAATGGTGATAAACGGATTATTGCAAAGTGGGTTGATTCGCAGTCCCTGTTTTGCAATAAGAGCGCATTTTGCAATAAAGTCTTATTACAGTTTTATGGCAAAATGGGGATTATTGCAAAACGGGTTGTAGCAAAGCCAGTCCCCACCTTCCCTGGCTTTTAAATATTTTTTGCCTTTAAGTCTCTGTTGGCTGTGGCAGTAGCACTTCCTGACCCGTTATAACGCAGTGAACATTTAGAGATATCACTCACACGAGTCTTTGACGCTGAAACTGTTTCAAATTAGAGTACGACACTTGTTTTTGTATTTTTACCACGAAATCCAGTTTTGGTAGCATATATATTAAAACACATACTTAACTTCTTGAAGTTTCGTAAGAAAAAGAAATTAACTTTGATGCTTTGTATACTGGACACTAGTAAGTTCCAGTCTTTGCACTAAGAATCCAGGCATACACAGCATGTCAGTGTTTTATGTACGTATATTGCAAATGCAAGTTGCTATATTTCCAATTTAAACAAAGTTTGTGGATGTTGTAAATAGTTTTCCGCAAAGAAATTAAATAGTTCAATATGATATTGCCCATGTTGCTTTTTTCTCTGTTGCTGTAGATACGCTTTTTATCAACGTGTCATGTAGGTAAAGTAAATAGCTACTTTATCAAACACGTCTATGTTTTACAGAAATGACTTTTGTCTGGGGAGCCTTGCATAGATGCTTTCTTATCGTCAATATTAAATGAAAATGACGCCATCGCCGACTTGTAACTCTTCTGACTGCTTATCATCTCACTTTAGGGATTCGAGCCCAGTTCTGGAGATGGACTAAATATGAGGTGTTCCAGGTGAACTGCGTTGCGCCGGTGTCTTTTCCTCTACCAAGCAACTGAACGTGGCAATAATGACCAGCACTCGTCGCTCTTCTGTATTAAATAGACATGACATAACAAATATTCAATTATTGTTTAGTATATCATTTTTTATTTATTAATGCTATGTTTTGTTTTATACAAAATATCAGGGGTCACTTTTAACTTATTGAATAAGAATACCTTTTCTAATGATCTCGAATGCAGCTTAACATAAACACTAATTAATCGACATCAACATGCGTATTGAATTGTCTTTTTAACATTTGTGTATTGTATTGGATTTTCTGCCACAGTAGTATTAAGTTTACAATGACGATAGTTTATGAATTGTTGGGCCAATATGAGAAATAAGGGTCAATACGGATAGCAGTGTCAATATGGAAATAAAGTGGATTTCATGGGATAGTGTAAGAGGGCCGAAATAGTCAGAAAGTGCCAATACGATAAGAAACCACTTGATTGGCTGACAATGTGATGCTGCTGGCGTGCGACCATTTGCCGTAATCGAACGTCATGCTTCTAACTGAACGTGATTCAAATACGCATGTTGATGTCGATTAATTAGTGTTTATGTTAAGCTGCATTCGAGATCATTAGAAAAGGTATTCTTATTCGATAAGTTAAAAGTGACCCTGGTATTTTGACTTTGACAGTCGTATTGGCCCTCCCAGAAAAACAATTACCGGGTTAATATGAAATTATCCAGTTAACTACATTATATTATAAGCTTAATGCATAATTTAGTCGGTAAGATACATAAAACAATTACTATGATTTTTTCCTTTAAATAAAGGTGGAAAATAACTAACATTTTTAGAAATTGTATACAGCATACAGTTTTGACCCATGTCTAAATAAATGAGAAAACAAACGTTTTTAAACTCTTGGACAACGTTCCGTATTTAGATTAATACTTGTCAAATTGTGTATGGTCATTTGGATCGTCATGTCGGAGTTGTATTTTGACGCCCTTATACAGTGACCATAAGATGCAACGTTCTCACCAAGAGAGACCTACCATTCGTTTAAAGTGGGTCACATTGGGTTTCAATAGATCATTTCCTGGTTTAAAACTTGTTTAACAGAGTTTATTTGTTGTGGTAAACATAACAACATTGAATCCGAATTTAAACCTGCGTCATTAGAGGTTTAATTCAGCATAAGAACTTCCAAATACAGAAGAAAGTCAAAGTAACTTTGTTAAGGATTTAAAGATAAGTATGATTTATTCTTACATTACTACGGCATTAAGTCTATATTATAGTGTAATATGGCAATAATTAGAACATAGTTTAAGCTTTCCGGAAGGAATCGGCATCTGTAGAACTATGTATTTTATTTAATTGAACACCAAAGAACGTAGTTAAAACAGGAACAGTGCACGAAGAATTACAACATTAAACTTAATACATGGGTCTAAATCTAAGGCAATTCTTAACATTCGCATATCATATTTTAGTAAATGCTACATTTATGAAAAAAGTTCCCATTATGTTTTTAATGATAATAGACCCATTTTTGTCCTTTTCAGAAACTAATTTTATCGTTAACATAATCTAGTCAGCTCTATTAAGTGCATATTATTAGTAATAATCACACGCAGATGCGACAAAATTGCATTTTTTACTAATAACATCATTTAGGTTTAAAATTGTGTAGTGTCGATACATAATATGCTATATTTAGAATACTCATATGAATGATAACCATGTACATGTAGCTGTCATATAAGTGAGCTTTACATATACCTATGTTTCGGATAAACATTATCTCCAAAGTCATAATAAATCTTCCACTGTTTAACTAAGAAGACATGTCGGGTATAGCAATAAATAACATGTGTACCTGGGTAAAAAGTGAGGGGGCAAAAATCAATATTTAAAGCTGACACACATACGCTAGCGTGTCTGTGTGTGACTTGGATTTCACTTGAGAGTTATGCGGAAGGAGATTGTTAAACGATCTCTAAACAGGAACTTAACGTTTCAAACCTGTGCATACCATTGAGAATATTAAAGATACCTTTTGCTAATTTTTATCAATTGTACCAAGTTATAAATGTTTTCATCGTCAATATTAGTAAAATAGCGTTTTAAATAAATTGTATGAGTTATATCGGCGCTAGTTGTAAAACGTTGTCTGTTTTATTTACATTTTTAATGTATAATCATTTTATATAAAACCGTTTAGCACTGCTAAAGTTTTAATACAATACTAACCAATTAGACATTTCTTTAAAATCCAATGTCGGTTTAAGTTATATAACTAAATGTGAACACACCAACAAGACAATAATTGTTTTCCAGACAGTTTATTAAACATAGTTTCTAAAAAAATATTGATTCATAAACTGGGCTTCATATCTTTGATGATACATTATATTGAAGTCGATATGTTTTATATAACTATCGTTTTTAACAATGTTTAATAAATATTGTGACAACTAATGAAGTTGTTCTCGAACATGAAAATATTTGCATGAATACTCTCCTAGTAAACTGGCTGGTAGGCTATAAGACCAAAATATTGTTTTTCCGGCTAGAAAATGTTGAAAAGATTATTTTAAAATTTAAACAAATGCATATGTATTTAAATAACATTATACTGTTTTAATTAAAACTACTTCCAGGAAAGTCATTGGAAAAAATGAACTTCATGGGACAGGAAGCACATAATTTAATGTTATTTATAGTTTAACGGGTTCCTTTAACAGTATGTAGTTTATAAGATTAGAAATTATTTTGTCATTTAGCTTAGGTTTAAACTTTCGTGCACTATTTAAGTTTTCTTGTCGTATTTTATGTGTTACAAAATCTAGCCTGTGCAACCCTTTTAAAAAGGAAAGTCGTATTTCATTTGAACACACTATCCATGTAACTTACATTTACAGCAAATCCTACAATAAATATCGGAGAAAAATAATACGTTTTAATTACAACCGACTTGGTCATGAAATATATACAATGTTTTAAGGTGTGTTGTAATCGATATCAACGAGTCGATTAACGAAGAATATTGAAGCCAAGAAGTACCATGATCACCAGATTACATGAGAACATGTTGTTTTCCTTTAAAAACCCTTAGAGGGCTAGCAAATTAAAAGAACAATGACATTTTGGTCTGACCAATACACATCACTTACGCCGTGTTATACCTCATGCGCAGTTCGGATAAATGCAAATTGGTTTTAGTTAAAGACAAAGATATAAACAAGATATAAACTCTTAACAATGCCATTGTTCTTTTAATTTGAATTTGAAATTGTGCATGTCATTTTAACGTTGTAACTCTGAAGTTAAAGTCGGAATTAAACTACACATCGAAGCTTAAATACTATTGGTCTGAGCTCGAGTTCAAGCTACGACTTTAGCTTAAATACATGTCTTGAGAATTTATAGCTGTTCGTACTCATAATGCAAATAAATGTAATTACGAATAACTATCAAATCAGCGTATTACTTGTTTTCGCAATTGCTATCTGCTGAACAGGAATCTGGAGTTTCGTTTGGCATTGATACCAAAACATCATCCGGTTTGTCTGAACTATGTGTTGCATTGAATGCTGTTGGTATGATGCTGGTCCAGAAGTTGGTCGCTTTTGCAAATGGAAAGGACAGGACGTGATCAGTGGAGGCCGACTCTGTTATAATGAAGGCTTGCTGTTGTTCCATTTCGTATTCCGGCCACACTGGTAGCTTTTCCCCCAAACCATTAGGGTTTCTTAAAAATAAGAACAGGTATAATTATATATTGTTATAGGTGCTATAGAAAGAAAGAGATTATATAAACTATATTTCGGAAAATTCTATTCTGATGATAACTTCAAAGGAATGGGTAACACCAGCTATAGTTGGCTATGTTGCTGCGCTTGAAATTACTGTAACAATGCGCAAAAACTCTAGCTGTTATTTTTGCATTATGGGAAAAGTCATTAAGTAAATGAAGTGTGTGCAAATTTTTTGGTGAACTATGCCAAATAATAAATATAACAACTTATTTGAAGTGACGTCGACACAAATCCTGAAAACTAGCACAAGACTTACGTTCATCAGCAGTGTTATATATAGCAGTCGTATTATTGTTGCGTAATTAATCCTTATCATGATACTTTTATTTAACAAATTCCTAAACTAGCTAAATCCTTCATGTAAAGGTAATAAAACTTAGTGCAAGGAAATCAACAAAATACAGCGCATATTCTGATTTGACAGATTTTACCGTAAGTATGCTGATTTGAGCTACTAAATAAACCAACACCTGACAAGTTACTGCTAAGTAGGTTACAATAGATATGACTGGGACCAACAGGCGTTTGGTCCGCTTTGTTTATTACTCAGCGATTACATTGACATTACTTAAGTAAAATTAGTATTTATGTTTAAAGTGATGTATGCAACTCTAGTTTTTAGTTTTGCTTTTGCCAGCATTTAATCCTTTACGCATGACATGCTTCCGGTTGGAATGCCGTGTAAAATAGTCATTACTAAACTTGTTTTGTAAGTTAGCATTAATTACATGTAACTAAGGAACTCATTAACTCTGCTTAAGTTAAATTAACATTGACAACCTTTGTATATTTTGCTGTTAAAAGTGTTATATATATAAAGTAGATGTTAAACTAGACAATATACTGAATTCACATGAAGTACCTATACATTTAAATACAATATTTTAGAAATTTGATTAATAGAGCATTTATATTTATCCTAAGATTCTCCAGCTGTTATTTCGCTGTCCTAAGCAATCTCATTTAGTGGATTGTTGGGAATAAAGTGAAAGCTTACCCAAACTTTGCAAAGTTGCTCCATAGCTGCATCATTTTTTCACTTAAGTCAGCCTCCCATGTCTCAATGTTCCTGTCTCCAGCACGCATAATATCAAGCAGGGCCTTTTCCAATCCAAAAACAAATCCAACTTCTTCACCGTGCATTGCACCTTTACACCAGTTAGGCTTTTGCATATGACTAAATTGTGAATTCGCAGAAAACACATAAAAGTAGTTGTGACCATGTGTTTTTGCGTAACAGTGTAACTGTGTTTGTTCAACCGCGGGGACATTGAAAAACATATCTCCAAACAACCTGGAAAGCTCTAATCGGATAGTTTTGGGATCATCAGGATTGGCCCAGTCTGTGTATTCGTGAAGAAGTAATTGCTTTGCTAAACCGGACGCTTCTTTATTGGAATAGTACAAAAACGCCATGCTGGCAAATTGTGAGTCCATCTGTTCTCTAGTCGGCTCAAAAGTATTGATGTCGTTAGAACCAGCCTGAAAAGCAGCTATAAAGACGCCTTCATCACTGTTTACTCCATTCATAAAATCAAGACTGTGGAAGAACTGTAGTTCTTCAAGATCTTCATTCTTCTTTTTAGCCATTTCAAAAGGAGTCATTTTGAAGAACTCATTGTCCACTGTTGGACGGAATGCTAATATCCGAGCAGTTTCCATGTCCTCTCTTAAGACGTTTGTAAGTTTGTCTGTTATATGACTGCTGCTTAATGTACTTAGGCATGAGACGACATTATCTTTATCACAATCAAACACTTGAGCTAGCTTTTCAAGAGCAGGGACAGGATCCTCCTTGAAGACTGCATCAATAAAAGCCGTGCCACTTTCCGCTATGACTCGCTGGAATAAACCCATATTTCCTGGATACAACGCTTGCAACACAACGCTTGCTGCACCTGCCGATTCTCCGAAAATAGTAACACGCCCAATGTCCCCTCCGAACGCCTTTATGTTCTTATTAACCCATTTGATAGCAAAATGTTGGTCCCATAAACCCACATTGCCCGGAGCCCTCTCATCCTGTGTCGAAAGAAATCCAAACAAACCAAGGCGATAGTTAATGGTAACAACAATTACTTCTCCTTTAGCAGCAAGAACATCCCCAACAAAGGCTGTACTGCTACCATAGTCCATACCACCACCATGGATGAAAATCATCACGGGATAACCATCCGGATGATCTGGAACTGTCTTTGGGACAAATACATTTAGAAACAGGCAATCCTCGGCAAATTCCTCCTTCACATCAAACAGTGGAAATTCCATCTGGGAACAAGATGCTCCAAATGAAAATGCTTCGAACGGCGCTGCAAATTTGATGGGTTCCTGTGGCTTTTTAAACCGTAGGTCACCAAGAGGAGGTTTGGCGAACGGTATACCAAGATACCGCCGAACGATTCTTTCTTCATTTCGGAAAATCACTTTTCTGTCGAGCCCAATTATATCACCCTGTTCGGTATGAATGGTATGTTTCTCCAGGCATACTACAAGTCCTATAAACAAATACTCTATTAAAGCTAATTTGCAGCTATTGCCAAGTACACCCATAGCTAAACGCCTTCACCTGGTTATGTGATTGCGTTGTATATTGCTAGCATAAACTCTTCACCGCCTGTACAAATATGCTATACTGTGTAAGGGTATACCCTACTAAAATACGCTTTGTGTTATCAAGATTACACTACACTCTTACGATCATTCATAACGCATAAACATGGCCATGCTGAATCGAAGAGTTTGTTTGACTGAATTGAAGAGAAACTGTCGATAGAAAAATGTGCTGGGATAAGAAATAAAATTAAAATTCAACAGAACTTGAATCAGTCGTAGGACGAAAGTAGGAAAAGGATCTTATGCAGCTGGCTCAGCTAGACGCGATCATCATACAACAAGTAGGTCAATATTCTACTTTCGCTTTCTCAGTTTCTGAAAACTTGTTAAAATCTTTCTGTATGCATACGATTTTGTCCTAATGGTACGTGTTTGTTTGTTGTTGGACCATTATAAAACTTGTATTCATTGCATGCCGATGATTACTCACATCTGTGACGTAAATATTTGATAAAATATAAAAGACCGTGTAAGCAAAGTAATGAAATTGAAATGCTAATTATTAATGTTGTTCGAACTTCAAGTTACCTTATTACTGCCTCATTATAATAGTTGTTTACAGTTAGCAGGTCCCACGGTTATTTAAACCCAAAGAAACAGGGATAGATCGGTTGCGGCGGGGGGGGGGGGGGGGGGGGGGGTGCATCCCCCTCCACTAACCTGGTAAAAGAGTTGTGAAAATACATGCATGCAAGCTCAAGTAATGTGTGATATTAAACAGTGGTATATAGTAGAACCTCGGATGTTATTCAGGGTGAACACCTATTTCATAGAAGATAACTTTAGCGGTTTCACTGCAGGGGCGAATCCAGAAAATTTTGGTGGGTGGGGTTTTAATCAAGATCAATTCAACTAGATGTGTTTACACAGTAAGGGACCCTATCTTCGACTTAAGCAGTCAACAAACAAACTTTACTTTAAAAACTTAATATTTTTTTAAGCTTACATGTATGTCGTTTCACAATTTTACTTTTTCATCAGGTTGGTGGGACACCCCACCCCTCGCATCCCTTGTTCACTGGTAGTTTATTCACTGAACCTCTTTAGCTCAGTTGGTATTTTGATCTGCTAGAGTTGGGGAGGTCTATAGTTCGAATCTTGAGGAGGTTCACTTTTTCCCTCTCCTTGACATTATAAATGAGTGTGTAAACACAGTATTAAATAAACAAATTCAATAAATCAGAATATTGTCATTCTCATAGTAAGTGCAAAGCTTTAATATAATTTTCATGTGTTCACAGGAAATGAAAACCTGATGCTAAAGATGACCTAATCCAATATGCGAGATAAATTAGTGCCAGAGAATGCAATGCTCAAGACCAGTAAGAATGAATTTTGTTTCAATAACTCAGACGGTATGATGATTAAATTTAGAAACCTAGAAATGAGATCAAGTGTTTGCTGCCACTGGGCCCCCCGAGTCTAGTCCTTCATTAAAAGATGCCACTAAAAGCAACTAACTGCACAGCTCATATTTGTTTGCTGACTTTGAAATGCATCACAAAGACACAGATGTGCTCATGATAATGATGTACAGCTACAGTTGTGCAGTAAGACCCAAGACAAATGTCCTGGTAGAGCCACCGATGTACTGCAGTCCAAATGAATTTTAAGTTAATGTTAATAATGATTCCATCTTGCCAACTAGAGAACAAAAAACAGTACACCTGTCTTATAGCCTCAAAGAATGGTCTGAAGACTATATTGACACATTTTGTACTTAAATTAAACAAAAATTGTGACTAAAATTATAGTATAAATCTGACGCACGTTTTGTTAGTAAAGTTTTTTTTTTACAGCTGCCAATATAGCCAACTTGGTTTTTATTTCATTCCCTTATATTTTGGCACATTGCTGTACATGGTGATTAAATGTAAAAAAAATATTTTACATTGTTTCTTTAAATTTTGTTGTGATTAAGGAGCACCCCAGGTCCAGTACATGACCTTATCCCGCATGGCATGGGTTTGCATTCCATTGGGCAACAACTTCATAACATTATTAAAATATGGATTTATAAGAACAACAGGCCTAGTTATATTATTTTTCTCGTAAACTTAATGAACCAAAATGTAAAATATTTTGTTTCTTTTACTTTGCAGACTCCAAAGAGACAGAAGTTACTGAAGCGATGATTGTGGGTTGTATAGCAACGTAGAGAAAACAGCAAACTGTTTCTATATCCTATACTGGTGACTGCTGAAGGCAAAATGATGAGAAGGAAGTTTGATGTGGATGAAAAGCCACAAAAAATAAACTGGTTCATGTCCTACAAGAGGAGTTCAATGATAACCTCAATGTGTGCTAATAACTTTTCTTATCAAATGGACATTGATTTCGCACACATTATTTTACTATCAAAATCATTTTTTGTAAAAAATAAACAATAACATTAATACTTTGTTTTATTTATTTTTCAATAAGCACAACCTAAAACATGATAATAAGATTAAAACTGCAATTTAGGTAAGCCTTCAATCAATCCCCTGATATTCACTTACTTGCAATGTTATTAAAAAAAACATTTAAATTCTAACTTAAGTTTTCAATCTTCTTTCTGACATGTCTATCTCAAATACTCATATAGATACTATTTATTATCTTACATATATTTGAAAATCAAATAAATAATAAGCAAATTACATAAAAAAAAATCATGAAATCTAATTATAAACAAGAACATGACACAGAACGTTAACATGAAGACAAAATGTCATATCTACTTGCACTTGTTTTAATCCTCTTTAACAACCTTATTTAAAGCCCTAACCGTCATCATGACTACATGCATATTGTATGTGCATGTAAGAATTTGATTTGCCATAGTGGTTTAGAAAATAGAAAAGAAGAGTTTACAGCTGTAAAATTGTTTTTATTGCTCCCTGCTTACCTATTAGCATGTAAACATATTGGTTTAAAGCAAGTGTGTCTGGCATTTTGTCTTAATTACCTGTAATCTTTTTATACTGACACGACATTGCTATCCATCTTTTAATAGTATTATTGATAACTGAATAATGTTCTTTATTTGGTGCTGTACACGGTTATTTCATGTTATTTCAAGACACACAAACGTTTAAAATATACATGCATTGTAACATAAGTCAGGATGATGTCTTGCAATTGTTTGCCTGGATGTTTATAGTACCTATATAGGAAATTAAAAAGTAATGTGGATCACTTGACTTTTTAATTTCCAATGAAGGTACTATAAGCATTTGTAAACCCTAACACAAGAAATTCAAAACATTTTGAGAAAATACATGTTTACACATAAACATGAAATAAGCATTTATATAGTAACCCAATATTATTATTAAATAAATTTAAACAAAAACATTGCACTAGATTCTTTATACAAACATAGTAAACAATCTTTTATTACTCTCAGTACAGCACTAGATTCTTTATACAAAGATTGTAAACAATCTTTTATGACTCTCAGTACAGATCTGTACTTTCTCCATTTTTTCCTATGTTTATCAAATCGTAACTAAAGTAATTTAATGCATATGTGTGTCCATCTAATAGGCTTCATTAAATAAATAATAAAATTAATAATACAAAAATAAATACCAAGTAAGTATTAACAGATAGGTTGCAATTTTTAATCCCTTTCTGACATATTTATGAAAAATGTAACATTCTTAGTACTACACAGTCATGAAGCTGGTCTAAAAACTATTTTTGTAAGGTAAATAATACAAGTTAGCATACTTATAGTAATTGTTTAACAAAGTGAATTAACAATGACATTTTTTTTTCTAAAAGGTATTTTTGTCCGCATAAAAGTAATTGAATACTTCAAATGACATGTAAAATAATTCAAACTTAATATAGTGACTTAAATCAACAGATACCCAAACACAGGCTAACAATATTCTTTAGATGGTATAATGTTATATACAAATGTGATTTAACAGTTACATTAGATCAGTTTCCTTGCCTGGTAGAAGGGACACACAGGTCCCTTATTTTTTTTACAAATAACAGAGTGTTTTCATTTCAAGAAGTCAGTCTTCTGTGTTGACAGGGTTTTTTGTTCATAATATTGCACTCCTGAGAAATCCCTGCCAGGGAAAAGTTATTGTCATTCCTGAATGATCATTTCATAAGCAACATGCCTTCCTCTGTCAACAACATCCCTTCTTCTGACCGTTGTCTCAAAATCACTAAAACAATAAACCAAACAAATCAGATCAAACACTCTCAATGAAAAAAATAACAACATATATATATGCTATATTTAAAGAAAATAGGGATTGGGATGGGATTTGCCGGCATTTTTGCCGATACTGCGCAGCAACATTTCTATCATTATAGCACAGGGGCACTTATGAGGTGCCCAGGGACTGAACCCCGCCGGTCCATTATACTGACATCGACGAGTCAGGCATAATGCTGTCCCCTTATCCCTGAGCGTTAGGAGGGAAGCCACTACTACCAACTTTAAGGTCTTTGGTTTGACCCGGTCGGGGTTCGAACCTGCAACCTCCCGATCCGCAATCCGACGCTCTACCAATTGAGCTATTGCAGCCGGTTAAAGAAAATAAGTTTTATGACAATATAGTTTTTTTTACACTAGTGCCCCCTAATGATACTACACTATCATGTGTGTACACTACTCAAGTAATGCAGGCTTTCTACTGCCTCTTCACAAAAAGTAACACAGAAGTGGGGCATGTTTTTACAAAAAGTAGGGCAAAATAGCAAATTTTATAAGTAAAAAATAGGGCTAAATAAAGAATTTACTTGTTCCATTTGGAATTACCATTATTTATAACGTTACTGTCATGATGTTGCCCAACATAAACCATTGTTCTGTCCATGCTTGAAAGACAGGCACCTCTGACCAATATGTCTGGACTGAATGGCCAAGGGCCCATGTTGCTTTATAGGATGGACATTCCAAGGAGTACCCACTAGCACATCTTAATTGCTATTCACATGAAATGGAGAAACTGAAAATACAAGTAATTACATATTTTGAGGTTCATGTTATATTTTTTTTTCTGAAAGCAAAAAATATGGATAAGAGGGCTATTTCTGAAAAAGAAGGGAAAAATAGGACTCCATTGAAAAAGTAGGAAAATAATAGGAAAAGTAGGGACCAGTAGAAAGCCTGTATAATGAGAGCATTAGTAAGAAGGATGGACTTAGTAATAATGATGGACTAGCACATTTTTGAAGACTTTGGCATGACATCTATAATGGAACCAACAGGGCTGTTGGTTTGTAAAACTACCATAACAAATATACAAATGTTTCTAAAAAGAAATAGCTGCAGCCTGCATCTTATGGTGCCAAGTCAAAGTTTGCATCAGGCAAATGGAACCACAAATGGGTGAAAATTGACACTTACTTATTTAAAGTGTTGTGTCACTATCATGCCAATTAGTGTAATGTTTGTGACTGACAAACACAAAATAAGCACTGCAACACTTTTGATCCTCACCAACAAACAACAACAGCATATTTTGAAGGACAGCTGGTTAATATATATAATATAGTGGTCAGAGGTTATACTTTATTCCACTATTTATTGTGATTGATTAAGGCTTTGCAGTTTGGAAGAAAAAGAGTACAAGAGGTCTATAATGACCCTATATCATTCACCTGAGTGTCATAGACATTAAGTTCTAGAGAGCAAGAAATATCAGCAATGTTTTAAAAGACCAGAATAATTATTTATTGGGTTTATTTTTCAAGCAACATAATTCAGTCATTTGGAGATGGTGTCCACCTAAAACAGATAAGATGCTGCCGTAACTGTGTATAGCATGCTGTGAGCACCTGGCATGATACCATACCCGACATAAGGTCTGGATCCACCATTTTAAATACAGCATGCCATGAAGACCTGTATGAAACCACACAAATTCCGCTTTTCCTGACACTGAGAAGACCTGTTGTGTAACTACCATATGTTTGCTTCAGCATTACAAGGGAGCTATACTACTACAATTTCTAATGACTTTTGTCATGTCACAGACCATGAATCTAACCAGAGGTCTCCAGTACCTGGTGTCTATGCTCTAATGATTACGCTACCAGGTCCGGTCTAGAATAATCATACTATATGTAACTGCACAGAAGCAACATTTGGATAATCAGTTTCAATTTCTGTTTACTTCAAAGACATATAAGGAAAATGGCATACACCCTGGCTGCCATGTCTTTTGACAGATCAATATTCTTTTAACAACTTTTCATTCCCTCTGTCTGCTGAAGCGCCTGACTGAGGAAGTTTGGTGGGCTTGCAGTTTCAGACGAAATGTCATTTAAAGAATTTTTATGAATGTCTGATGGTGGTGGTGTGCAATCACAATAGCTTATCTTGAGTGTATGCTTAGGTGAGTTGAAAATGCTAATTTCACCAAATGTGACCAAGTTGCTTTAAAAGAAATTAAATTGAAAAATAATACATGTACCTGGTATGTAATCCTTACCATATTTATTGGCTAATTGGTGGTCTGTGTTTCAATGATCTCTCCTTCTGATGACTGTTGGCCACATAACTGCAATTTAAATAAATTTGCTAAATATATGATTGTGTGTGACTTGCTTTGTTTTTTATTGAAAAATTTGCAGTATGGGTTATTTGTGGGGAAAAACCTCAAAACACATCTTTAAAAATTTAAAACTGCAAATAACACAAAACTTTCACAAATTAAAAGGTCAAAATTGAAAAAAAAATGGGTACTCTTGATATCAGTTTCAAGCTCTTCTATGTAGGGCTGCAACAATTCATTTGCAATTGGATTTGATCAGATATATTCCCCTTTAAAAAATATTTCCCCTAAGCTGGCAAGTCAATCCTTTTCGAATTTGTCATAATTTTAAAAGTATAAAAATATTTACATTGTTAATAATTGATTTTCTGGTGTAAATTATCTTAACTCTTTGGTTTCCATACTAAAATTTACACTCTTTATCATGAAAAACATTTTTGTAGTGGCTTGAACACAGTTAAGTGACAGTAATATTCACATTTAGACTTTTTTGTGAGCCATGCATCATACATGTATGTAAAATACACCATAACAGTCTGGCACATAATTGTACTATTTATGAATGACACATTAAGTTGACATAGTTGCATGTTCAAACATGGATCAAATAATATTTATAAGATCATAAAGCCTCTAAAAGAGAAAATAGTTTGAAAATTGTATCAACATATTGATTCTCCCAACCTGAAGACATAATGAAAGATAGCATAGTCACATATCAATAATCTTTTCAGTGGTGGTGATATTGTAATCCATTATTGTGTTTTAACACCTTTTGTTTGTACTGTTTTTCAATAGATATAAGATGGCAACAATATTATGGTTACTAATTTACTATAGTGATCGATGTTCAGTTATGACTGTGAAATAGGACCCCATGTTGGGTCAGCTGACAGACGCTTCCACATGAATGTCTTCATTACAACCAGGACTAAAAACACGCAGTGAGCCACCAAGGACACTGGAGTAATAGCCGATGACTCATTCACTTGCTCACATTCCAAAATTTTTATGAGTAAACTGATCAGCTATCAATTTTAAAACTGGCTGCACTAGCACTAATTTCATTTTAAGTCAGCATATGGGCACAGATTATATAACCACTAATTAATAGACTACTTGTCATTATATAGCAGCATTTCAGTGTGGTGTAGTGATTTTTCAAGTTAAAAGCATATGGATAATGAAAATATAGTAAGTGGCTAGCCTCTTTGTGAGCTTATGAACTGATCTAATAATAAATTTGTTGTGGATCATAAATTTCGAGTAGTACATATTCTACATGTAGTTCTAAAACTTACTCAAAACACAAATTACACAACTAGTAAGCTGGTGCTTGGCTGGTTGTCATGCATCACAAGAGGTAATCTGTCCCTCCCTTTCTCTCTAGGTCTGTTCCCATGGCTTGGTCCAGCAGTGGGATGGTCTAAAACCGTCTATGGTAACAAGGTGACTGCTACTCTATAAATATAATGCATCCTAATATAAAGTAAATACCATATTAAAAGAAATATAAATGTTGTCGTTATCAAATTTGCTTTGTTTAAAGAATGGCCTGCCAGAATGTATGGTTATAAAACGACCAAAAACAGCAGTTATATTTGATTACGAAAATACATGGGAAGGAAAGACAAATGTCCGTTTATACTAAAATGTTGTTTACACTGTCAACTATGACAGCATAATGAATTTGAAAAAAGTAAAATATACACATGTTGAAAGAAAAAGTAAATCGGTTGCGTTAAAATAAACTATAATCTCTCCGATACTCTGGAGCCGTAGGCGAGCGAAAAGTGAAAGTTAAACGGTGAAAAACAACAACAGTACTGTCAACTAGTGTCAAGGAAACAGGCTAATTCAGTGCAAACCATCAAATGTGCTCATCAAATTAGGGAGCTCAATAACGAATGAATCAATAATATACAGCAATCATACATGTCCACAAGAAAATGTGCATAAATAGAATAACAATACTCACCGTTGAAGACGGCATCTTGTCAAAACATTTTTCAACATGGCGGGCGTGGCTTCGTATGTAAAGTAGTTGGTTCTCGGCCAAGCTTCGACATATTCCGTAAACTACCGGTATTTCCCGTTGAAATGCGTTTGTTGTTATATTGTCGATTGTTGTTTATATTGTCGATTTGTGTTAAAGATTATTACCCCGTTAAAGACATGTTTTGGCTTGTTGGTAACATGAATGTTTAAGTTTATGCTTTTATTATTATATTATAGCATAAAACATTAAATTTGAGTTTTCGACTAATTTAGTGCGACTGAACTAATGGGTATCGGCATCTTTAATTGCTACACGTACAGTGGTAAAATCTCTCTCTCTCTCTCTTTCTCTCTCTCTCTCTCTTGATAGAAATGTCGCTGCACAATATTTGCATAATTGCCGGCAAATCCCATCTCACCTCTCTCTCTCCCTCTCTCTCTCCCCTCTTTCTCTCTCTTTCTCTCTCTCTCCATCACACACAAACATTCACGCACGCAGACACTCACGTATGTGGTATTATACAAAAAGATATTATAAAGCACACGCGTGGACGATCCTACGTTGTCCAATGGTACGGTTACACGGTGATATGTGCTTAATCGTTAGGTATGTACCACATATTTAGCCTACCTTACGGGGCTATGCAGAGCCTTGAGCTAAATGCGGGTTCCTCCTACAGTTTTCCATTAATTACTGTTAAAACTATGTTGCATTACACCCTACCTAAATAATTTTACCCAACGGTATAAACATTGCAAGCCTAATACTATTCGATGGCAGTGTTGATTTTTACCTTTCTCATTCCATAAAGACATATTGAGACCTTTTAAGGTGTAGGTTCAGAATATCCAACATTTAACGAAACTTTCCATTTCCAAAGCAATTCTTGCGAATGCTTTTCATATTGCAGTAACCTCAAAATGTGTTAACCAGATATGAAAAGCTAAAGCTCGTGTTACCTTAAGGTTGAATCACGAGTCCAATTGTGAAGTGATTAAAGGACTGCGTTTTTAAACAGCGATGACTATACCTTTAAACAGCCGCCCTCGTAGTCAACTATAGATAATGAAACCCTGTCGTTTAAACGTATTGACATAGTCCCATGCAGAGCTGTAGACAAACATTCTCCGTCGTTTACACATATGCACGAGCTAGATATTGATCTTCTCTCGACCCTAGTTGCAAGGATTTGCACTTTGATCATCCAGTAAGATTTTGACTTTAAAGGTTGTATACGACAGTTTGGACCAAATATTTCTTTCTCAAATAACTTATTCTCAAATAACTTAGTAAGTCATTATTACATTACACATTTTATGATGTTTATTTATACCATAGCCCTGTTTGAACAGTGGCACATAAAGATATTTCCTATTTAAGTCACGCTGTATTATGTTATTTTAAGCTAAGAAAACACGCAACAACTTCTACTTTTGATATCATGGTATATCATCACATAGTTTATTCGATGTCACGTTTAATCTGTTTTTAGCACAGACCGCTATATATAGTTTATTCCTTCAATATATATATATATATATATATATTGAAGGAATGAACTTCTAGAGTGTACGTTTTCACTGTGTTATACTGTCTAATACTATATAAGGTAATTTTCAAAATCGACTTTACTTAGAGTAAAGTCTATTAATAAATTATGAAACAAAGCAGTGGTGCGGTAGCCTATTGCTGACTGTTTTTGATTAAGGCCAACTGTCTTTTACCAGCTGTAAATTATGTGCCACAGATAATGAACACAAAATTAAAAGTTGATTGTGTTATAATTAAAAATCTCTTCAACATCTTTATTCCTAAATTTCTTATATAATACTATCACTTTCTTCGCATTACTACAGCAAGACACTGCAACTACTATGCTATTTAGAAATAATGTGTTCGGCTTATAAGTTACAAATAGGCCTATAAGTTAACTTTAGACAACATACATTACTTTATGTGTTTTCTGATTGACGTTAAAGATGTTATTTGGCTTTCTAATTTTAATATAACTGTAACAGACACGTAAACATGTAAATATATTCTTAATAATAATATCCGACTTCCGGGCTTCCTGTCGATATTACGAACAGATTTTCTTCCTTCACCAATAATGTAGTAAACAGATAACGTTACAAAAGCAAGGAGCATATCAGCAGCGTTATCAGCAGATACATAAACAGTGTGGGTCAAAAGATAGGGTAACAGACAAATGCAGTTTTATTGGCAGTTATACGTGTGTATCCCTTTAACGCTGGTATGCACTCAAAGGGATATCACTTATTAGGAGATTGACAACTGTTACATTCGAAGCTAATGTTGGAGGAGTGCTTTCCCTTGTCCAACTTTGCTTTAAAGCTCCAAATAAGATTTTTTTTCTCATTCATGATCACCTTATATTAAACAATATGATAAACTATCTTTCGATTTCATGTTTGTAACATTAAAAAGTGTGCTTTGGCGAGCTTTGTCAGACTAGGCAATATTGGGGAATTATTTTAAATAATTTCATCCACTTTACAGAAACAGATTTAACTACCGACTTATTGCGTTACTGTTCAGCACGAGAAATATAATTTTCTGTGTTTGAGGAACGAATTAAAAGAAAATTATTTTCCCTTGTTTGTAATGAAGTAACCGCCAGGTGGCGTTTAAAGTTGGCGGCAAGGCACGGGGTTTTCGTGTTGTAAGCAGTAAAGATGTCATTCAGCTTTGGGTAACCGAACAGTAGACATCGATAATTTGTTTATGAAAATATTTAGTATCTGTTCAGCTTATTATGAATGTACAATATCAAAATAATTACATACATTATGCGTAATCATGTTTTTTTTAGTTTAAGAGTATATGCTGTACTATCAGTGATAGAGAGATGAAATGTCAATAGATGCATTCGGTATACCCAAGTGCTACATCTAACGATTTCCAAATTAAATGTTGAAATGGTATTCAGAGTTCGTATTGTTTGTTTGTTGAAGGTTTCGTAATGGTAATCAAGGAAAAACTAAATCTACCAGTCCCGTGAATAAACCGTGACTACAATCCGAGAGTGTATATTTCTACGACACCTCTGCCTTAAAGGTGGAATCCGGTAGATTGGAACGATTTCTTTTTTTGATTAAGCAGACAGATTAATAAGTGTTACCTGAAAAGGTAACTTGAAATGCTGTTAAATTAATGTAATATTCATATTTAAAGGCATAGCATAACACCCCAGTCGTCACCATCAGACATATATATATATATATATATATATATAGATATATATATATATATATATATATATATATATATATATATATATATATATATATATATATATATATATTATATATATATATATATCTACTATATCTATAGTCTCTCTCTAGCGGCGCGAGCGCTCCTCTGCCGAGCGCCGGAGAGAGAGAGACGAGAGAGCGAGCAGAAGAGCGAGCGGAGCTAGAAGAGCGCGCGAGAGAGAGAGAGAGAGATAGATAGATAGATAGATAGATAGATAGATAGATAGATAAATATAGATATCTAAAGCAATGAGGGCCATGGGCAAAGATCTTGCGCATGGGCAGCTCCATTTTTCTTCGTTACAAACATGTTCTCTTAATCGATAAATTTCAACAATGCACATTAAAAATATACCTTACACATACGTGTTTATTGCTATAACATATCTATAGGGACTGCAAATTGAATACAGCAACCATTTATATAGCTGTAGGTTGTAAATGCCTAGTTGGGCCGTATATGTCTCAGATCGAATATGTAACGTGTGCGCTGTATTCGATTGTATCAAGACACCTGTCTTATGTGAGGTATTCGTTTGCTCATTATCATCATGACGATGATAAAACCTATATGTAGCCCATTATGAGCTTTCGTGGGGTTAAAATGTGAACAGTCGCTTGCGTAAATGTCTTTCCAGCCCAGGCTAGGCACGAGCTATCGCGAAATGTAAACATCTTCAAGTATCACTGGGGTCCGCATTTTGTTTCTAGACCAATATTTCGCATGCACATGTATTTACTGAGCAATCGCGCAGAAGGAAATGATAGCTTACGCGACTTTTCTTCCATAGACATATAGTGGGGAAAAATGCACGCATCACAAAAGTGACTTTTTTACATCAGGCATGAAGTCGTCACACCAAAATATTGTATGTTGGGTTGCTTGGAGAAATTTATTTAAAAGTGTCTAGTGGCAGCAGTTCAGCCTTCAAACAGAATTGTTTTCAAATAAGAAAAGCTCTATCCATATATCACCCATTGTGAGCTTCCATACGGTCATAATGGAAAAATCACTTGTATAAATGCGCAGGCTAGGGACGAGCTTTCGTGAAAAGGAAACATTTTCCCATACCCCTGGGGTCCGTACTTCATTTGAATAACACGGTTTTGCATGTCCAACATGTATTTACTGAGCAAGCACGCAGAAAGAAATGATGGCAAACGCGACTTTTCTCACACAGACTTATAATGGGGAAAAACGCATGCGTCACAAATGCGACTTTTCACATCCGGCATAAATTCCTACCCACAAAATTTAATGTAAAACTTTATCTAGTGGCACCAGTAGAGTCTTTAAACAGGCATTTTTTTCAAATTAAAAATACACTTATAATGAGACAAAATACATGCGTCACAAAAGCGACTTTTCACATCCGGAAAAAAGTCAAAATAGTGTATGTTGGGTTGCTTGGGGGAATTTAATGCAACGATTATTCTAGTGGCACCAGTACATGCGATTCCAGCGCAGGCTGGGCGCGAGCTATCTTGAAAAGGAAACATTTTCCCGTACTGTGTTCGCCTATCTATAGCTTATACCATCGTCTAGGCAGTCGTTATTAGAATTGATTGAAAAATACGTTTAACTAACCGATGCTAATAAGCTAATTCGCATTAAGTGAAATTCCAAGAAAACGTCCTTCACTATTGTCTTCTGGGTTATATACTTATAAGTTTGATTTCGAATTAACAGAGTAAACGGTTTCACGGTCGTCATTTATGTTTGTTTGTTGGGCTTATCGTCACACCAACAGTATTCCAGCTTTTGGCGAGGACCTCCAATTAAAGCTGGTAAATTGCTGCCTTCATCGTGTATAGCATGTATTGACAATCTGGCATTGTAACAGCATTATACCACACTTAATCATATCAACATGACATTGGTCTGTATTAAATGTTGTATTGAAATACAACAATGTTCCCTTCGAACAACTGACACATGATGGCCCTAGCTAACATTTAGAGAAACCACCACAAGCCCGTCCATTGACCAATGTCTTGCTGTCCGGGGAGACTGCTGAAGATTAGATGCTTATAAGGGGTGTTGTACTCAAAATCTATACAAACTTATGCTTTTGTCATCGAGTACTTTCAGACCAACAACGCTACCAATGAAAATATATCGCACAGTTTTACTGAAATACTTTAATGGCAGATCATGTATGAGACAGAATATTTGATAGTCAAAATCGAAAGACAAATACCCTATTTTTTCGACCAAATTTAGGTCCTTTAATAGTTGCCAACTTATAACGAGAAAAGCAGTAAATGTTGCATACCTTTATTAAACATTACAATCAGCAAAGCCTAACATGGTAACGGGCCCATATGTTGCCATTGTCATAAAAACGTAGTAACTAAAATTCATATATTGCCGTTTTAAAAGAACTTCTCAGCATTAACTAGTCTAAATACTTCTTTAGATTCAATCACACATCATAAGCAGCAACATAATCAATACATGCTGTTATTGTCCTTCGATGTTTGAGTAGCATGTTTTGTAGCTGTGAACTCTAACAGCTTTAGAACTGATTAAATAATCATTGGAAAATTTGAGATCACTGTATAATACTCGTTGAAAGCTGACTGACAATATTAAAAATCAACAATGAGTAAGAGAATTAAAGACCACAACTTTAAATAATCATCTATGTTACAACAGGATCAGCAAGTTTTTTTTTAATTCCCTGTCACCGTAATTATTTTATTGCTGAAATGTATAACATCAGTTGCGAAACACTTATGTAGCAAGGCATCCTGTATTTTATGGAAATGTGTTATGTCTAAAAACAAAATCAAGAGCCTCAATACTATGTTAAACATTTTGATATTACAAATACTTATTATGATATTTATTGATAACGGTTACAATCCGGAAATATGTTAATGTACTTAATTGCTTGTAGTAACCTTTTGCAGTCGAGAACTTATATTTATTTCACATTATCGTTCCAAGGCGGTAATTGTTGACTTTTCTGTTTGTGTCATTTTGATTTTGTCACTATTACATTAACTTTCACGTGGCCTTTTTTATTTTCGTTTCAAGTAGCATGTTCAATATAAGTTGGAATAAAAGTGCCTGAATAGGACTAAAGAAAACTCGTTACAAATCTAATATAAAGAATTACTAGATAGAATTCATGCACGGGGACCATATTAAATGATGCAATGTATAGAAAATATTTAATAACGCGGTTGTTTTAAGCTTGATATAGAAAACTTCTATACATTGCTCTGTTATCTTATTGTAAATGACATACGTTTTTCTTATGTGTTAATGAGTTTGAAACATTGCGTCTTACTTTGTATTAAATGAGAATACAGTATTTAAAAAATGTACTTTTACTACTTCTTTTATTATAACTTGAACGTTACTTGAATAAAACAAAGCATATTCCCTACCGTAAAATATTTAAGTATAGTCATTACCTCGTTTTATATATTACCACAGGTACATGACGGTTTCAAGCACGATCTAAATTTATCCTATGCTGCTTGTTTGAAGCACAATGTATTTTAACAGGTCTATATATCAAAGTGAAAAGCAAGCGTATTCCAGTCTGAAGTCAACAAAATGAACTTTCCATTTTTGCTGCTCTTTTCCTCAATAAAATAATGTTCGGCAGACAACCTTACACATTTAGAACAAAATTCACTTTGGAAGTGCAGTTTAAATAAAACACAACTATCAGGAAGACACAAAAATAATTATGAATAGCGGTTCCACTAACACGTAAGTTATAACCATACTTTATATCGTATCTTGCCAATAAATGACCGCGCTAGCCGCTTACATTATGCATCAGGAAAGCATTTTTTGACGCGTTGTAGACTCGCGGACTAAAAACTACGTGACTTCGTGGATCTAAGTGCCGGTCGTGCGCTGGCACAGACGACAGCCTAAAACAGAGACAGACGCTTCATTAGACCCAACATTAATTTAAAAAAAAAAAAGGAAATTACTGATCTGCGCTGCTTGCAAACCTTTAAAACGATAAAAATGTTATCATAATCTGAATGAAAACTTTGTTCAGGTCACAATGTATGGCCAATTTGTACACATACTAGAAGGGACAGCATTGAAGTGTCAACCAAAATGTTCTGGGTTAAATCCTGTACAAATGTAACATGCATCAAATATGATTTTGTTATATTGTCTTAGTCATGTTTTCATGTCCAAAATAAAGTTTAGAAATTCCACCGACGAATTAGCTTTCAGTATTGGCTTTAAATACCGGGACAATTAAATCACGTTTGTAAAGAAACGTGCATACCAGCAGTCTTAATGAATAATAAATGCGGATGCCCTTAAAAATTCCTAAAGTTGAACTAACTGGTGATGTATATCCAAATTATCCTACAATGCTAAAATGATTTAACTTTTTCCCCGCAGAGGATCCACAATTTAAGCTTAGAGAATAAAATATCGAAGGCAAATTCATATTGTGAACGACAAGATATGAGCTGAAGGGTTTCAATATTACAACGGGATAGAAGAGAGTCGCGGCCATAGCGTACGAACACCTGTCACGGGATTAGTATGTCTCTCATAAAAGCACAAAAAGTATGTACGACACTGTACTTACAGTACATGTAAAAATGTTCAGCCTTTCAGGAATTACGTAATCTAGCGAACAACACAACGGAGAAATGAACGTAGCCTCAGAATAGTATCTTCTTACCATTGAACTTCTTTTATAATCATACACTTTGTTATGTATACAGGTTCAAAAAATTATTGGTTATTGGCATATTTTACTCATATTTATGATAAATATATGCAGTTAAAAATGCAGATAAATTACGTAGTTGTGTACGCAATTGTGTTCAAAATATGGCGCTTTACAAAAGTATCCCTTACCATTGACCATATAAAGTACGACCAGCTCTACTTCCAACCTTAAATATCCTGTATTTCGACACCATTGGCATAGAAGATACTAATTCTATGTCTAATATTATTTTAAAAACAGTTATGTCTTATTTATTACTATCTTTACTTGTTGTGAGTTGGCACATGCTAAGAATACTCAAGCTTGATAATAGACACTGCATGGTAAAGTTGGTAGGTTTCTATAATTGATTAATTATTATTATTATTATTATTATTATTATTATTATTATTATTATTATTATTATTATTATTATTATTATTATTATTATTATTATTATTATTATTATTATTATTATTATTATTATTATTATTATTATTATTTTCATTATTATTTTCATTTTTATGTTTCTTCAGATAGAAGGTTTTAGAACGAAAAGTGGTTTTCAAGAAATGGAAAGAATATTAAATGTTTGTTGTTTAATCAATTAATATATAACCAGATAGAAAACCGCATTTTATTGTCTTTTACTTTTTGCTCTACATATATAGTGCAAATCAAAAAGGGTGATTTTTGCTCTGTGTGATTATACAATTAATAAATGGTTTGTCTGTTTGAATAATAAATGCATTGATTTAGATTAATATTGATTTTTTTGTTTCTTAGAAAAAGCACGATAGTCTACCATTTCATCAGCAGTTTAGGATGAGTCATTACAAAGCAATATGGTCCGACAAATATCGCATTTCTGTTATCTGACTTTGTTACTAAAGGAGGAAATTATCAACGATGGAATTTAAATCGAAGCAAAAAGGTGTTGGGTAAGAAAGAGAACCAGAGAAAGAGGGTTTGTGGTGTCGAGAGAGGAAGGACTGGACTGTAGATGAACACTAGGGAAAGTGTGTTTTTTTTTCTGATGAATCCAAGATAGTGACTGGCTTAACAATTCTGTGTATATATGGAGAAAGGATAAGGAAATCTAAAAGAACAGGAATATCAATAAAACACACATCCACAAGTTGTATAAACTATTATAAGAAGTATATATAACTTAACTATCGATGGATAGGAACAAACCAAGGTCCCCAGTATAGCCAGTGTCGTTTTTATGTAGATATAAGACGGAAATAGAACTTTATTGCAGAATGCATGCCTATTGCAAAATGTGTTGTTATTGCAAAACGGGGACTTAATGATTAATTCCGCAACGGAGCACATAAGAATAAGAGGAAAAGTGTTCACGTATATGACATAAATGGTTTGAATTCAATGAACACGTTGGAAATCTTGAAGACTATATGAACTTATAAAATTTGCCAGTACAGCCACAGCCGTTTTGATTTAGATATAAGACAGAAACATAGTTTATTGTAAAATGAGCTGTTATTACAAAACGGGGTGTTAGGATCAACTCACTTCACAATAAACGTATTTCTCCGTTTCGCAATGAAAATGATTAAGCCGCAACGGGACTGAAATAAGAGTTGTGTTCAGTGTTAAGTACAAAACATAAAACTGATCCAAATATCATGAACAAGATGAATATTTGAAGACTATATGAATTTATCAAGATTGCCTGTATAACCTTTTAAGAATATTCCGACAAGTGTTGAAGTAGATCACATTAAATTGGTCCTAATACTACGAAGGCATGAATGTCTCGAAGACTATATGAGATTTTCAAGATCGACACTAAAATCAATGTCTTGCTTATTCAGCGTATCGGTCTAACCTCACTTTTCACCTACTCAGAAAATGATGACACGGGGCAGGCCCGGATAAATAAGAAAACGGCCCTCATTGTTAGTCATTGCAGATATCTTCATATACCGTATTGTGCTTATTCAACGTCCCCGGCTCGTAAATTGGAATGATTTTTATGAAGGTCTAACAAAATTAAAAAAAGCACTTTGCCGATACCACAAAAACCAAAAGTTAAGACTCCGAGTCTAAGTGGTGCGATCGATAATGGAGCTGCACAACACATTGATTCACGGGTTTTAAGGTCACGTTAAGCTGACCTGTAAATGATGGGTTGTTAAAGGTCAAATAGTTTGGAGCCTTGGCTGTTAAAAGTATAGACATAGACATACTTCAATACGGATTTCATAACACGGAATATTTTGTTTTTAGTATGCTCTTCTTCATGTAAAACAGTATTTATACTTATATATCGAGTACTTTAGGACGTGCCACTGTCGCCAGGAGAACCAGTGTCGTATTTATAAACATATCTGATTTGTGGTATAGTTTATATTAAAATGCCTTGTTATTTCACAACGGTTCAAGAGTGTCAACTCACGTTGCAATCAACTGCGGACCCACCACACCCCATTCTTCGTAAAATTATTTTACAGGCCCATAGGACAAGCAATGCTGATTTTGTTTGTACATCTGATTATAAAAAGGTAAATATATCACCAATCTAAGCATATTTACTTTTCCATATCGCTAGCTGAACAAGTGCAGTGTTTTTTAGACATCCGTTTGATGTCTTGAGAATACCAGGTTAGTGTTGATATAGATAAATGTTATTATGCGAGGCTAAGAAAATCAAAAAGCACGATGCTCTGCCTCTTCTTATTTTCGGGCCGAGCATGATAACATTTATCTATGTCAACACTAACCTGGTACTCTTTTTATCCCACCATCAACCGTTTTTTTTTTTTCAAATGGATTAAAAAGGAAACATTTAACTTTACCTCTACATGATCTGACAGTCTAATGCAATACACGAAATTCATGCGCGTGCAAAGAGTAATTCGGCTATAAGAAATAGTTCTATTTTACAATTAAATATAAGACAATTAACATGTTATATTTTATGTTATTTGCACTATACATACGGTTGTAATTGTATTGATTACGATAATTAAATATAATGGTTTGAAAATAAGAACAACAAAAATCACACCCTCGTATAAAAGCAATGCGTGCAGTGTGTAATTTCAAGATAACATAAAAGTTGCTACGCATATGGCATTAAGAAACAAGAATTTCATTCAAGGTTTGTATGTGTTTGTGGTTGTATCAAACAGTTTGCTCATGGATTTTAATTGTTGATGACATTGAAATTCTAAACATTGAATATACCATTAAAAATTGCGAAGATAGTTGTATTTTTGACCGGGTGACTTGCGAAATTTGGAGAAATGTTGGGATTGGAGGTGGTGTGTTGGTGTTCTTGTGTTCAACGTTTTTTTATGACTCAAACCTTTAATTAATTTGCACTGTTAAAATCGCTTTCCCTTTTATTCATACAGTCACGTGTCCAATTGGGTTGGTAACACTAAATACCCACCGGCATTAGAACCTGTGATCTTTTTATGTTTCTGGGTGGTATCAAAGTGAAACAGAATAAAGTTTACCAATTTGACAAACGTTTAATATTAATGATTGGCATACTTTTATATTTTTATCATCGATTTAATTTATTCTTAAATGATAAAAATATGCACGACTTTTAGGGCTCCCCCTGGGGATTTTTAGTCCGAGCAAACCAATGACCCAAATTTAAAAATTATGAGCCACTTTTTTATTTCATGAGCCATTTTATGAGCCAAATTTACGCGTCAATTTTAATGTTATTTTTGTAGTATGTATATGTATGTTTGTTAACACGCAATTATTTTTATTTTAATATACTTTTTGTAGTGTTATTGAATTGAGAATGAAAAAACAACAACAACGTGACCTTTCTTTTATACGTTTTATTTACATAAACATTTGTATATTTTATATACATTTAGTATGTCTATGTCGCCTTTAGGCAATATCCTACTTTTTGACATAGCCATTATATGCAGTTACAATGAAAGCAATAGTCATGGTTTAGTATTTACATTTTGTACATTGTATGCAGAGGTGCAGAGTCCCTTTCACATTTACTGCAGGTTCCTTCGAGTCTTGTGTGCAGTCCACCTTTAAAAGGAAAGTTTGAAATCAAATTGATCACAAACACTCTTTCGGCTGCTGTCTGCTCACCTCGTAATTATGTATCTTATTGTATCATTAGTTGTTATTAATTGACAATCCGGTACTGTCCAATTAATGATCGCAACAAACTTTCGGCTGGCTGCCTAATTATCGTCTCTCAAATCATTCCCTGAGGCGATTTTAATTCGGCAGTTATGTACACAACATGTCAACACAACACTGCCTTCAAGGTGAAGGCCGCCGTGCAAGCTTGACTGGTTTTCGAGCTTCTTGCTAGCGAATCACAGTACGCATAGAAATGGTTACCAGTGTTGACCGCTTAGCGATTCACAAAAAATAATTCCAAAAAAAAATCGTGCGCCATAACGATGCGCCAATTTTGAAAAAAAAATGAGCCACTTTTTTGTTTTTGCGCCAATGGCGCATTTGGCGCATGGCAGTGGGAGCCCTTGACTTTTATACATGAATCGTGAAAAACCTTTAAAGATAAATCTAGTATGTTGTTTAAATCAGTTTCATTTTTAAACTTGAAATGCCTTGGCTTTTTCCATTTTGTTACAAAAACACCAACAACAAGTGTCGTGCAATTCACCCTTGAACAATAAATGAGGAGAAACGGTTTATTGTAAAGTGGGTTGATTCGCAGTCCCCGTTTTGCAACATTTATGGGGAATATTGCATGCGTCACAAAAGCGATATTTCATATCCGATATATAGTCAGACCCCTAGGAAGGAACTTGATGCTGAATATGGGCTAGTTGTGCGCCACATCAGTCGATTGTATTGCGGATGTCAATAGCAGTAGAAGCCACGGAAACTAGACTTGCGCATTGCACAGAACGAAAGCAAATCTATCAACAAATTAAATTTGGTTGTATAAAGTTTGATAATCACACATTTGCTAACTTTTGTTTAGAGTAGAAATTACATGTATCGATTTAAAAGATTGACAATTTCAATTATACGGAACATACTGTACAAAACACGAAAGTAGACGATGAACGTATATTAAGCCATACTCTTTCTCAAATTTCCATGGCACCACAGTTCTTGTTACAGTGCTAGTTGGCATTCCCAGCAACGAGTTGAACGTCGAATGTGAATATCACCAAATGATGCTAATGTTAGTTATCATAAAGAATGTGAAGTTATTATTAATGTTTGCATGTTACAATCGAGCAATTAGTATTATTTTCTAAATTTCTCGTTTGTCTGACTTTTATCATACACCACATTAGTTACTATTATTTTAACGATAACGGAATTATATATACTTTGATATGCGTTTATGGTATAAGAATGAATGTCAAACTTCAAATTACGCATACATAGCATTTACAGTCTGTGAAATAAGTATATTAAAGCCATAATTCGAACAACTATCATAACAACTGTGTATAAACAAAGCGACATTTAACATTTGTAGTGTCTAAATTCGTAAATTTGCATCTTGATCAAACGCATGTCTATTTTATTTCAGGATAGATCACTGATAATAGCCAGATACTATTTGTTTAACACAGATTGTAGCTTCAAGTTATGTGATAATACATCCACTGATTGTATACCCCGTGGCAGCAAATCGAATTGCTTAACTCATTAAATGCATAGTTCTAACTTTAGAGCATTTTAAATGAACAGATTTAACTAGAATCAACAACAGATAACTGCACAAGCATCCAAATACATAGGTTGTAATCAAACTACAAAGGTTAGAAAAAAGACCAAGTTATAACATGTAAATTAAATCACAGTAAACGGGTGTCATAAAATAAAAAAAGCAATACTATTATGTACATACTTTTGAATCCACGATTAAGAGTATATTACACCTACGTGGGGCATAATTAAAACATGTGTATGGATATATATCATGATTACCAGACTGTAATTGACCAATTACGACGCAATATTTATTTTGGGGTTAGGCTATTTTCTGTCGTGTTAGTTAAGGCTCTGTACAAGGTACATGTAATGATGTTGTATTATACAAGTATAACACTTTACATTGGTTTTCAGGGTGAAATTATAAGTCTCTAATTTACTTAAATTAATTTAACAAATGCAGGAAAGCATATAGATTTTTTTTATAAATCATTTTTACTTAAATAAATGTGATATTCTATTTGATTCACCGTTTTTTTAGAAGAAATACTTATCAGTGATATGGCACGATTACCAGCGATCATTATTTATAAATTGAATGCTATTTAAAGAATTGATGTAATAATTTTAAATGCGTGAATTGTTTTAAACAATTGTCATTTTTCTGATTATATTATTATAGGAATAATTACCTTTTAATTCACGACAAAAGACTTACGTTTTGTTGCGTACGTCTTTTTTGTCTTATAAACGTCAATTTTGGTAACGTCGTTTTGTTTACATTATCGACGTCATTGTCATAGAATTGAATCGAACTTGATATCATTCATGTAATTTTGGTCTCATTTTAAGGAACCCAGTCAATTTCTTTTCTTAACTTGATTGTATTGATACACTGTCAACGTACAGAATGTAAAAGTAAATATGAGTTTGTTTTCAATAAATAAAACATTGTTTACGTTTTTTTTATTGGTCTATTTTTTACTTATTTGTTACCAAATGCAAAACAAATAATGAAAGTTGACAATATTATAATGACAAATTGCAGGTGGTCAGAGTTAGATCAACATTACAAAAATCAGTAATGTACTTTTGTACACTAAATTTATTCACGTTCTTCTGGACAATAAAGATTGTTTTAAAAACTGCTTAGAATATAGTTATATTTATATTTATAATCATATTTCATTAAAGAATCAAATGTATACTACAGTCTGTATGAGCATTTTTTTAAATAGTATATAGCTGTTGGCATGTTGATATATCTTGGAATAATGGTTTATGGTTTGAATAATGGTATATGAAACTTAAATCAAAAACAGATAATAAGTGAAACTATTTAAACAACAGAATAACAACCAACATTGTTTTTTATTGAAAATTCTAACTACCATATAGTATGTTAATTATTCTTGGATAGTTGTGGATCTTTAGCACTTGTTTTTTATCAGTTTTGCCTGTGAGTAAAAGAAATCATTCATCATTCATTGTGTTACCTTATTAACAATCAACTAACATTTTGTCTTCAATTTATACTAAACATTATAATGCCTATCATTATCATACTTCTCATCAATATTATCATTAACACCACCATCATCGTCACTACCATGATCGAATAACACCACCAACAACTCCAACTTCCTTTGTATTCTTTAGTATTGTTACATACATTTGAAAACAACAACAAGACAATGGTATTCAGTCAGAAAAAATAATTACAAACTGAGACGAGACATTAAATACAAAAGAGAAAACGCAACAATTACCGCATTGAAACAGCCAGCAGGCTAAAGGACCGGTTTAAATGCTTAAATGGTTAAATACCTCCATTTCATTAACTAAAATGGAAGGTATAAGCTCTATTTGAAACAAAACAATCCAAATAATTGATCATACAAGAATATTCACTGATGGGAGACATGCAAAGCACCAAAGAGTGCCTGTGTATTGACTAGGGATGTTAACGAATATTCGAATATCATGGCGGTATTCGAATAATTTATATTTTATTCACTTATTAACGTTTGTTAATTAAGTAAAAATAATAAAATCGTAATTCTCTAGTTGACAGTATTGTCGGCAAACGACTGAAGCACGTTTGCGAAGTGTAGAGGGGGAGGGGGTAGACTACGATGTCGGCCATCTGGTTAACAGTATACAATCAAAATTATTATGTCACCTCGCGCGACCCTGTTCTCACTCTCACGCCACCTAGATCCAGTTACATCACACGCACAGCTGTTAAAACAGTTTGTTAGTTTACAATAAACACACATGTCAGTTCATAGGGCAGTCTAGCAACGGAAGAATAATTCTTCTCTCTTCAATCGAGATAGCTGGTATTTAATGAAACACGATATATCATGAATTATTTTTATTAAAGTCCACCGAAACGTATTTTATTTTTAATTTTCAGCTAAGTTACAACAGGCTCAACAAGTGTTTTTTTTTAATTCCTGGTCACCGTAATTATTTTATTGTGAAATGTATAATAGCAGTTGCGAAACACTTATATAGCAAGGCATCAGCCATCTTGCATTTTATGGAAATGTGTTATTCTAAAAGCAAAATAAAGAGTCTCAATAACATGTTTAACCTTTTAATATTACATGTACTTATTATGAACTTTATTGATAACGGTTACAATCCGGAAATATGTTGATGTACTTCATTGCTTGTAGTAACCTTTTACAGTCGAGAACTTATATTTATTTTACATACTCTTTCCAAGGCGGTAATTGATGAATTTTCTTTTAACGTGCCATGTGTTGTCTCTTTGATTTTATCACTGCTAAACTAACTTTCACGTTTTAATTTTCATTTCAAAAGTAGCATACTCAATATGTTGGAATAAAGATGCCTAGATAGGACTAAAGAAAACTCATTACAAATCTAATATAAAGAATTTAAATACTAGATAGAATTCATGCAAGAGGACATTTTCGACCATACCATAGTAAATGGTTCATTGTTTTGAAATAAACTATAGAAATATATATATTATATATATTACAACGTGGTTGTTTTTAGCTTATACTATAGTTCTGCGTCTTGCTTTGTACTAAAAGAGAATACATTAAATTCAAAAGACACTTTTACTACTTCCTTTCTTATAACTTAAACGTTATTTGAATAAAAAATCATATTCCCTACCATAAATATTTAAGTATTGCCATTTCCTCCTTTCATATAATACCACAGGTGCATGACGGTTTCAAGCACGATCTAAATTTATCCTATGCTGCTTGTATGAAACATTTTAACAGGTATATATATCAAAGTAAAAAGCAAGCGTACTCCAGTCTGAAGTCTGAATAAAATGAACTTTGCTTTTTTTGTTGCTCATTTTATGTGTATTAGTATAAAACACACTCAATGAAATAATGTTCGACAGACAACCTTACACATTTCGAACAAAATTCACTATTGGAAGTTCTGTTAAAGTAAAACACAACTATCATTAAGACAAAACAATAATGATAAATTATGCTTCGACTTACCAGTAGTGTATAACCATACTATATATCTTTTCTTGCCAATAATGACCGTGCTAGCCGTTTACAATTTGCATCAGGGAAGCATTTGTAACCAGGCTGTAGACTCACCGACTAAAAACTACGGTGACTTCGTGGATCTGAGTGCCGGTACGTGCGCTGGCACAGACGACTGGCTAAAACAGAGGCAGACCCTTCATTAAAAATTAAATATTAAATACTGATCTGCGCTGCTGGCTATCTTTTAAAATTATAAAAATGTTATATTAAAATCTGAATGGCAACATTGTTCAGGTCACAATTTATGGCAAATTCAAAACATGGAGCTCAAAAATAGACAAAAGTATCGCTTCCCACTGGCCAGATAAAGTACGAACATCTCTACTTCCATCCTTTTATATCCTGTATTTAGACACCATTGGCACTTAAGATACTGTTTCTATGTTTAATATTATTTTAGAAACAGTCATAGCTCACTTATTACTCTCTTTACTTGTTGTGAGTTGCTACATGTTAAGAATACTCAAACTTGACAATAGACACTGCATGGGAGACGATAATTGTTGTATCAATCATTTAATTTACAACAGATAAATTTATGCCTGCCATGAGAAACAGTACGGCAATCTGCGACATTTGCTGTCCAGCACTCTTTCAAACAATGTGATTCTCAAGTCATATGTGCATCGGTATAAAATGCGGTAATTATCTGCTGGTGAAGCTTATGCTTATAATATATGTTTGTTTGATTTTTGCATATAAGCTAGAAATGCTTGCCTCCTTAAATACTGTTTGAAAGGAAGCAAACTATCATATTGTATATGCTATACGCATTTGATGACATCACCATATGTAAACTGTGTATATATTTAGCGTGTATTTGAAAACATTTCTGTCTTTTCTCTTGGAATTATCATTTTTCTGTTTGGGTTTTGTTAATACAATGCACCGAGACAAATATGGTACATCTTATTCGTGGTAGAGAAAAACCCAATAGTATGTAAGTTTTCTATTGTCTCTATTAGGAGGTCGCTATTCAGATTTTAACTTGCATAACAAACTAGCATCTATCGCTTTATTCACACATACATCTTTTAAAAGCGACATACACTTTCGATCACTGTACTGTTTTATTTTCAAAGATAACATAATCAGGTGGTGGTTTCAAGCACTATCTACGGTTTATCTCGTTTTAACTTGCCCTTGCATTTAGAACATCACTATAAAGTAACAAAGCAAGCGTGCTTCAGTCTGTCTTGCAACGATTGTAGAAGCAAAAACATGAGCCTTTCCTATATTATTTTTCTGCTCGTCTGTTGCTGTGTTGTTTTATCGACACGACAGGCCACCATGCAGAGTCTCGAACAACGGATTATCGCTTTAGAGAAGACCAATTTAGGTAATGTAGACAGTATTTAACAATACAGTTAATAAAATCTTAGATTGCTCTTGTTTATCTGTTGTTCACAGTCAATGGGCACCTAGTATAATTAAAAAAGGAAACACCACACATTTGTTTTCTTCTGTTATTTTTTTTTCCTCTTTAATTAAAACAATATAATTATTATTACTTCAAAGATACGAAGGAAGACCTTGTATGGAATTTACTTCACGGGTCGAACATCGGCAATAAAACCCATTAATTGTCCGTTAAATATAAGGTTGAACAAACGTTACCATAAATTATACATACAGACACTTATGAATCCTTGAAACTGATTAGAATTGTAAGATCTACTTATGTCGTACTAACCGGATATGTTTTATTATTTACGAGACCACGGTAAAACCATGCGTATTTTTTTTCTAAAGTTACTGCTAATTTAAAAATAAAACGATCCATTGCGCCTTAATTTAGAACTGGCTGCAGCAAGTTGATAATTACATCCTACAAAAATATTTAAGAATATCCAACAATACCTAAACGTATAAAGTAAAAAAGAACAACACCTAAACATACCGTATCTAAGCAGGACAGGTGGCACCCTGACATTTACTAGGTTCGACATCGGCATTGATAAGTATCATTTTAAGGACTATTTTTCTATTTTGAAAGTTGTTAGGTTTCCTTAGTTTATAAACTATTGTTAAGGTTGTCTTGACGCATACGTATATCTTTTTAGATAGTTGTGGCTGTTCATCACAAACTCCAGTGGCTTTCAAGACTCACTTGTCTCACACAATCACACCTGCCGCAGACCAGATTATTGTGTTTGATGACGTACAACTGAATCTTGGCAACGCTTACCATGCCGATAGTGGCATGTTCATCGTCCCTAGAAAAGGGCTATATATATTTTCACTCTCGGTGTGTTCACATGCTGGTCACTATATAGTAATAAATTTGGTAAGAGACGGCACGATGATCGGACGAGCCCTAGCGGGTGATTCCGATAACACCGACTGCTCTTCTGAAACAACACTTGTACAACTAGATGTAGGAGATCAAGTTTATCTAAAGCATCATGGTGCCGCTGGTGACTTTATAGCATATTCTTCGGACATTCTTAGTAGTTTTACCGGTGTCCTATTGCAGACAATGTGAATAAAAGTAAGATAGTTTGTCTGCTGTTGGATATTATTTTTTAACAGAATGTAATTCCATTAGCCGAGTTCTATAATGCTTTCTCTGATATTGTAAGTTAATACATGCTTACAAAAAATGAAACCATACTATATGTCGTTTTCATTGAAATACAAAATCACATTTTATTAACAACAAAAATGATCGCAAATGTTACTTATGAATAACTAATATGAATAGGTTATTTTCCTTTTAGAACATAACTATTGAATATATTAGATGTTTGCATGTAAATTCAAAATTGACCATTTAGAGTAACATCATGCTGTATATTAATCAAAGTGGGGTATGTTACAGCAAGTTGGATATTATTTTTTCACAAAATGTAATTCCATTAGCCGAGTTGTATAATGCTTTTTCTGATATTGTAAGTTAATACATGCTTACAAAAAATGAAACCATACTATATGTCGTTTTCATTGAAATACAAAATCACATTTTATTAACAACAAAAATGATCGCAAATGTTACTTATGAATAACTAATATGAATAGGTTATTTTCCTTTTAGAACATAACTATTGAAAATATTAGATGTTTGCATGTAAATTCAAAATTGACCATTTAGAGTAACATCATGCTGTATATTAATCAAAGTGGGGTATGTTACATCAAGTGGAGTAATGCCCATTAATTGGTTAACTTGCACTGTTTTCCTTGTAGGCAGAGATTTAATAAATGCCTGGCAAAAGTTTGGAAATAACGGGTTTAATAGTAATTTTTGTTCGTTAAAACACGTACATATATTTTCGTACTTTAATAAATAAAACTGAAAATGTGTGTGTATTGCATTCACACATGACGAATGAAGAGTAAACATAAATAGACGTGCAAGTAATATTTTTATGGTATATATCAACACACTTCGGCGAGAAAATTAAAGTATAACTTTTCTTTTGAAAAAAAAAACTAACAGGAAACAAAACGGAAGTAGAGGAACAGTTGTTAAATAAATTAGAACATAAAACTTGTATTAAATAGAGATTTAGGGTTAGCATAAAATCTAAAGCAGAATGAACCTAGTTGGCATGTATTTCAACCTTTCGTGTATAAATAAACAATATTGAATATTAAGGAGATCTAACAAATAAAACTAAAGTCATACAGTTTTGTCGCAAAATATTTTAATCATATGCTAAACATACACATTATATTTCAATTGTAATTAAAACTCGTGAACAAAACGAGTAAGTATGTTTTAAATATAAAACATTTCTCTTACAAATTTGAAGGAGGTATGTGCTGACCGTATAGTGAGTAACATGTTAAACAACATTCAAATGTGTGCAAACATGGAAAGGTGGGCGACGTCCGATTAAACTGTTAGCTTCTATGTCAAACGTGTTGTGAAAGGCTCTATTGCTTTTCTAAAATAGTTTCGTACTGTGTCAGAAAATGTATAACAGTAATACAAAAGTATTCGAATTATATTATAACAACGTTTTGCCGATATTTTAAAGGTACAAAATCACTTTAGCCCAACTAAGCACAACTACGTCGACCGTAGTGCGGCATTAACAATTTGCTAGTGAATAGTCTAGAGGTTAGAGTTTTAATTCAATGTTCAGCAAACCTGGTCAGAATGTGTGTCTGCTAAAATTGTGGAGAAATTAGTGACTGGGACACGAACTGTCGATAAGTGTGTTACTAGGTTAAATCATTCAGAAAACTTGTGAACAATGGAGACTACATATATGCTCAAACTCTGTAGCGACTGTAGTCAAAATATTTGTGTCTATTCAGTCTCAAATAAGTTCGTAATTGGGCCATGGGTGGTCAAAAGTAGGTAAAAAGTTCGAACTTAAAACGTTATGAACAAAAGAGAAGCCGCAAGCTTACGTAATTTGGTCAAAATATGTTGCTGATTGAATTCCAGTACAAGTTCTTTGCAGAATCTCATGTTGTCAAGAATTCAATTTTATAGTAACATTGTGATCACACAGGAGGCCAGTCTTATGGTCCAAGTTTCTCCAAACTTCAACAGATATTTGCCTCCATAAAATACCGAAAACTTACTAGGCTACGTGGCGTTAAAGGAGGTCACTAGGTCAAGTAGTTTCGATTACCATCGAGATAACATGTATGGCCTTATCTTCACCATTCTTAGATTGTTTGTCTATGTATTACTGGATGAGTTCTTTACCGGTTCACGTGGGGTCCAAAAGTATGTCACTATGTAAACTTCTTTAACAAACTTGTAAAGGCCTATGGACTAATCCTCACCAGCCAAACGTTTGTCTGCATGAAATCCTAAAAGGTCAAGTAATTGTCAAACATGGCATTAAATAGTTGGTCAAATCACAGAAAACCATTGGGAAAATCATAGAAGCCAAATTTATGGCACAACCTTTAATAGACTCGGTCAGAATTCCTAACTGGGGATTGAATACTTGGGAGGAGGCAAAATGACTAAATAAATAAACATGTGAACATTCAAAATGAGTGTTTGGACGTAATCATCTTTTATGATTTTCCAGCAAAGTAGTTGTATGTTTATATATAGATAACCCATCAATTGGGATCACCATATGCCATAGGAAGAATGGTATCTAGTTAGTCTTGTGGTTAGATTTTAAATCATAATGAAAGCCAGGATCTTTCGGTGGGTGATTATATGTCATTATGGTCCTTTCAATGGTCTTAATTGTGCCATTA